>VUJU01002864.1:3957-31920 GCA_009835225.1 Aphis craccivora
TGATAATACCTAATACTTAGGTACTTTACGTTATAGATAAAGAAATGTTAAGAAATATATTGACAATATTTAACTTTTTTAAAACAAAAACAAACTTACCTCGCATTTTTTATGCATCTCCAAAATGTTAAAAAGTTTTGGAGAAACGTACAAAAATGCATTGTAGATTGAGATCTATTTAAAAAAGGTTAAATTGCCCATACCTTAAAAAATAAAAAAGTTAGATCCCCCTCTTTAAAGGATATTTCTTCATCTACTCGTCATTTAAGGTATACTTTCGTATGACGTTGGCCGGTCATTTCCCCCCGGAATACATTGTATAATATGTATTTGTATGTACCTACATGCAAATCATCAATATAGTAAATAAAAAAGTTCAACATTCTAAGTAAATGCAAAATTAAAGATTTTGAAACAAAAAATGTCCATCGAACTTCTAAAAAATACATGTGTGCATGTTTAGTTGTATTGAAACATATTTTAAGGATAGAAAATTAAAAAAATATCATTTCATGACACAAGACGAATAATAAAGCCCCTTCCCTTCATCACTAACAATAATAATAAAACATTCTATAACAATTTAAAATACAATATTAACTTCTAAAAATGCAGTTTAACGGTAAATCGTTAATACAATATCATGTAATTGATTACTATGCATTTTATCCGTTAGGTATTTTTATTTTTTTTTTAGAAACTCAAACAACAGTACTATAATATTATTATACGTATAATATAATAAACTTTTGTTCGTTGTTTTGAAGACCATTATTATTTAGTTTCGATAAAACGTTCGCTTTGAATTAAGCCTATCGTTCGTGTGAGGTGCACTTATTGTCGACTATTCACGACACGCGCAGCGGTGCAGTAAAGTCGAAAGTTATCGTTTTCCGATATTTCAATATGCGTATTATACCCACTAGTCATAATATAATTATCTAAATTTTTTTTTTCGTGCGTAACATTTCACGTGATTTCAATGTCATTTAAAGACGCTGTCACGCGCGTATCGGGAAAGAAATCGATATCTTTACCTAACCTTTCCAGCCCGACCCCACCCCACTGTCGTCGTTTCATATATATATTACATTATATTATATATTCAAAATGTAGACCCAAGGCGAGAACGACGATAGGTACGCAATAATTTCAAAAAAACGGTTTACGCACATAGAAACGCATATCGTATTGTTACACTGCAGTATATAGTAATCGACTTCCGTGCTATAAGTATAATAATTATAATAATATATCGGTTTAATATTTAGGTTGGCATTCGCGTGGCGCGAGCGCTCACGCCATCGGCGACGACCAGCCCGCGACCAATGACGACGACTGCGACAGGACCACCAGGACGAGCGCCACCAATGTGGCCGGCCCAGGAGCACCCGTGGCGAAAACGGCCGTTGCCGAGGATTCGACGGTGCGGTTGGGGCAGCACTGCAGGGCGACGGCCAACACCTTGGGATAGTACTCGTTCCAGAACTCGGGTTCCTGGTCGGGCAGCGACATGTTCGGCACCTTGTCCAGCACCATGGCCCGGGGGTTCCGGGGCTCGTACTCTTCCCACCTGACGTTGACGCCGGCCGACCTGTGCGCCGGGTCGGCGTGCCGCGCAAAGTTCGTCCACAGCGCCATCGCCGTGTCGGACATCCGGCGGTCGGCGGCCGTCCAGTCGATGGCCGAGGCCGACGGCCAGTACGGCACGCCCCACACGACGGGCAACTCGGCACCGTGCGGCGCGTCCATCCACTCGGCTGCGGCCGGAAGTGCTTTGGTGGCGCGCAGCTTGTACTCGTACCGGTACACGTACGTGGCGTTCAGGCGGGACACGTATCCGGCCACCCGGTGACTGGTGGCCCCGTACGCTTTGTTGGCCGCCATGATCACGTAGTTCCGGCGCAACGTTTCCGGGTCGTCCGTCTGCCGGGCGTACCGCAACACGACCGTGTCCACCACGAAGTCGACGTCCAACGTACAGTTGGCCTCGTCCTCGATCGCTCCGCCGCCGCCGTCCGAGAGTCCGCCGACCGTTTCGCCGGTGGGAGCGACGGTGGCCGTCATCTGCTGCTGCTGGAGCCGCCGGAGCTGACGGGCCCTACGATCGTCCTCGTCTTCGTCGACCACGCCTTCCCGGACCAACGCCTCGAACCGATCTCTGGTTATACCCTCACCGCCGCCGTTCACCCCGTCGAACGCGTCAAACGCGTCCTCCATCCGGTTGTAGCCGATCATGTGTGGCACGGCGGCGAACCGGCCGTCGTCCATGAGCGCGGCCGGTGTGTCCGGCAGGAACGGTTCCTGGCGACCGGCCGCCGCGGTGCCGTTTCCGGTGAGCGCGGGCCCGTCGACCACCGGGCCCCAGCGGGTCAGCGAACCGCCACCCTTGACCAGCGTCTCGGCGTCCACGTTCCGCAGACATCCGGTCAACGTGTTCCGGAAGCAGTTGAACTTGTCGGCCAGCGCGTCCAGCACCGCTTCCGGATCGTCCGGCGCCGTCACGGCCGTCCGGAGTAACGCGTTTCCGCTCATGCTGATCGCCCGGTTGAACTTGTCCCGGGACGTGGGCGACACCAAGTGCAGTCCCACGCTCACGGCCCCAGCGCCCTGCCCGAACACCGTCACGTTCTGCGTCGAACCACCGAAGCTGTCGATGTTCCGCTGCACCCAGTCCAGCGCGGCCGCCTGGTCCAGCAGTCCCCAGTTGCCCGAAGCCTCCGCGGTGTTGTCCGTGTAGAAGCCCAATATGTTCAACCGGTAAGCTGTTGTCACCACGATCACCTGCAGATTTACAACACGAGTTTTATGATACGTATAACAATCAATTATAATATATAATATCTACTGTGAAAAATCTGTTTTTGTACTAATACGTGTTAAACTTTCTTAAAAAAAACACACCAAAGGAAATTCTAAAATTATTGAGTCTCACTTTATTAGGTTAGAAATAAATTATAAGAATTTACCGTTTTTCGTCATTTTGTATAATACTTATGAATAAATGAATAATATATATTTACGTCTTATTTTAATTGCTTTGAATCGTTTATCTATATGTAAGTACAACAAAATAGATAATAGAAAATTATTTATTTAAAGTTTGAAGAGGGGTATTAGTCTTGAAATTGAAAAAAAAGTGACCTATACAATTTTATAACAGGTTATAATACCTAATATGTAGGTACTTAATTTTGAGTATTTTTATAGTTTTAAAAATGTCTTACCACAAAATCAATTATTTGAAACCATTTTATAACTTACGAGTTTACGAAGTTTCATATACCTACTATTAGATTATTTTTATACTTCACGTAGTAAAATACATTATACCTATACAACGCACCATTAAACTGACCACGATCGTATAATTTGTTTGCGACCGTATAAGTAATTGTAAAAGATAATAAGGTATGTTTAGATGTTTTTAACAGGTTTGTTTTTGTTAGGTACGATTAGGTCGTATATAATACTATATTATAGTTTAATTTAACATAACGTACTTTATGTCTAGCTGCCAAAACCGAAGCGTCCCAATATATCGGCGTTCCCCAATGAAAATCACCAGGATGAAACCAAACCATTACCGGAAACTTTTCTTCTGGCACAGCACCTATAGAAAACAAAATAATATATATTATATTAAATTTCATACAATATACAAGTTATAGTGGTGCTAAGTTTGCTTATCACTGTAACAACAAATAGAACCGAACCTTAGTACTTTAATAAACATCAGATAAATAACAAACAAGTGGAAATAAATGACATATCATATTTTGAAATTGTCATTTTCAGTTATAATGTTTGTAATGTTATCGTTTTAAATGTCCTATAGTCATACTCATACAACATGTAATTTTCTCAGTTGGTAAAATAATAAATAAACCGATCACTTATCTCCAATGTTGAAAAAATTAACTAAAAATCTAAATACGAAACAAAGTTTTAAAAAACAAGCAAAAATCAAAATCCTACTAAAATAATACTATGGTCTGCAAAACGTAACGCACTTTTACTAAATGCTCAATAATGATCTGTTATTTTTATTTTTTTTTTACAATTTTTTAAGTTTATCGTTTTAATTAAAACTTAATTATAAACTAAACAACAAGATTTAAAAAATCATTTTTGACAAGTATTATTAAAACGAGCATACTCTGAGTACCTATTAATTTACAAAAATTAACTTAAAAAAGTTTACTGTTGTCTGTTCCGCTTATGAATAGATGCTTGACAGAGTCTTCGACTAATAGTTTCATTTCAATACGTATAGAACAATTTTTTAAAGAACATGGTAAAAACAAGCTGTACAAAATATGTAAATTCCAATTATTATATCATGGATAAGCAACAAACCGATCGCGTGCTATATGATACCACTGAACATTTGGCAATCGTAAAACACAATATTATAATATGCTTCAATTTAAGCAACTTTTGATAGACCTACATAGTACATATAATAACAATAATTTTTGAATTCGATTTACTCGGAAAATTGACCTTGCAACACCGCAACATTGAAACGAGACACTCATTGATCGAGTTAACCCCACGTATTATAGGGTTCGTCCTCATAAATCACAACTAATATAAAATATAAACAATAAATAAACGATACACGACATGTATTTGCCATAAACGCGTTTCATGATAAGTTAAAATTAATTGTAGGTATTTTTACACATATCTATTGTTAATATTAAAATATTTTAAATAAACGTAAAAATTACAAAACTATTATCAAGTTGAGCAAAATCAAGGTCGGCGACCTCGAATAATAAATTTTTCCAAAACCCTACTCCCAGCACCCATTCTAGCACATAATATATTACACTTTATACAATAAATACGGAGTTCGCCCACCTTTGAGCGTGATAATATCGCCTATTTCACTATTGCGTGTGTTTATGTATAGTATAATATTGTTATGGTGATCATATCGTGAAAATAATTATACAATTCTAGGCTTGCCTTCTGCAGCAGCTATTATAAATGTATTATACTTATACCATACACCCGATCCTTGTTACCGTTATATATATTAAAATAATTTTTTACGACAATCCCCATGATTATTTTAAATATCTACTATCTCATTTTCGAGATTTAATTAAATTTCAAATTTAATATCTAACAAGTGAAATTGTCTATTCTTCAATTTAAACGTGAAATAAAAGTATAATTTATGTAATAGAAACATTTGCATCCTCCATGAAAAATGACTACCAATCTCAACAATTTGACGATTTTTAAAATATGTCACTTCGTGTGCAATAAAACTGCTTTTCAACTTCAAATATAATAATATGTCAATCTTAATTTGTTCTAAATTCCATTTATCATAAACTTAAGTGTTCTATGTATCTAAATGTTTTAATTTGAATTTATTTATATGTTTGTGTCTGTGATCACTTTTCGGAGTAGTAAAAATTTTTACGGAAAAAACAAAAAAAAAATTAGAACAGAAGTTTATGTAGGTACAAAACCACTAACCAGCGTTAAACATAACTCAATTTTGTTTATTTTATTTAACTCCCTAATGAATAACCTTATAGGTACTTTTATTTATTATCAAATGTTTTATTACAATTTTCTATACATGATACAATTATCAAAATATTTTGATTCGAGCTATTTATAGATATTTTCAATTTTCAATATTGTTTTTTTATATAATATTATATTATATAGTTGTTTTTATTTATGGTAAATATCTTGAAAATGTAATGCAAGGTTTCTCTTAAGTAGTTCATACTGTAACCAACAAATATTTAATACATATTATAAACACACTTTTTTAGCCATTTTAAATTAAAATTTGGACAAGATTACCTAAAGATATACCTAAACTAAGAATAACGGTTTTAATTATTTTGTTGTATTTCATTCCTAATAGTAAAATAAACTACTTTAATAGCAATATAAATGTATAATAAAATATAGGTACTTAGTTATAAAGACTGACAGACAGTCATAGCTCAAAATCGTTTTTTGTATTCAATTATTTATCATCGAATTCAAATTTAACATATTAGTGCAGTGACTTAATGCTCAATAATAACTAATAAGTTTCATTCTATATTTGCTGTACGAATACAGCAGAGCGATTAATTGCTTCCTCTCTTTTACGTTTACACTTAATTGTAAATCGATGATGTTTAAAAAAAACGATACATATAACTGACTGCTAATGTTAATATAATATTATACCTAAATGCTTATTCCCGCAGGTAGAAACTAGAAAGATATTATAATAATATATATTATTATTATGTAGATGTAAATTTTTCTAATCGACTAAATGTTCGTTTTAAAATAAAACGTAATTTGCAAGTATTCTGCAGGGTTTGACAAAATCGCATGTGAAATAAATGACTTACCTACGCAGGTTGCATATTAGTATAATAACAATTTGTTTATTCAAGGTTGTGGTACCCACTAATAATTCCTGTGAAATTACAGACATGAGACATATAATAATTATTTATAAATTATACATTGGTCATTTCCCCTCCCCCCCCTTTTTAGTACCTATCTGATTATCAAAATAGCTGCTATTTAAACCAAATTTTAATCTAGTAAATAAATCTTATTTCCTTGAAGTAATATTTATCAAAAAGGAACTCGAATGCGCAGTATAGCTACATGTTAACATAATTTTTTTTTTCTAATTATCATTAATTTTCACCTTGAATCTTTCAATAGCTTTAAAAAGTTTTAAAAATATGATATACCTATCATACTATTATAACTTATAAGTAATGCCTGACTTTACTTCGTTCATAAAATATAAGTCTATTTACATTTGTATAAGTTTAAAAAGTAGTGAAATCCTTTTAACCATTAGAGATAGATAGGTTAAAAATAATTTTTAAACATTTATCTATTGTTTATTATTAAATAAGATTCATCAGTTTGAAATAAGATAATAGTTGTTACAAAAAGTATGTTAATTTTTTTTTTTTTTTTTTTATTTGAAATTATCTTTAAAAGAAAATTTTTCTACGATAAATATTACACAGAATATAATTTTGTTCCTTAATTTCATTTTGGCTAGTAACTTTTTTTGCTCAGATGTTTATTTTATGTATTTTAACTATACCAACATTTTATATGTCAATTATAAAATAAATTACCAATAATAACCACGTGTAATCAAAATTAATCGTATTTCTATTTTCTTAGTGAACTTTCACGAGTTTTAATATTTGCCTACGTTTCCGACTCTGGGTTACACTTATAATATAAGTAGGTGAGCAGTAACATTATCGACTTGATTCACTATCTTCAGATTTTTCCTTTTTATTACAACAAACAACAATATAGATTACTCTGTGCGTGCAAAAGAAAAATAAACGAGGTCTGTTATTCTTTTTTTTCTTTGTTTAGCTGTCTTGCGTGATTCGAATTGACAACTTAGACGACTTTACCATTCCGTGCAATGTACGTTAAAATAAACGACAACCGGTAAGCGAATTATTACAGTTGTTTTTTTTATATTCACTATTATGAAAATTCGTTCGACTAACTGGCTCTATATAACATTTGAATAAGAATATTATTGTTTTAATGCATATATTTTACAAAATAATAACGTGTTTGATTCTAATCAGACGAAAGGAAGTACCTCAAGTTATGTCAATAATAACAACGCGTGGAATGATTTATATATATATATATATATATATATTTTTTGTATAAATATTATGTATTATAATATTGTATTATATATTACTTTTTAGTTATATATAATTATATTATCCATATTATTTTTCGTTACATTGTTGTTATTTAGAAAAAATTCCAACGAAACTACACACCTACCTATAATACAAAGTAAGTACAGTAACGCATGACGCCTTACTTTCATTAAGAACATCTTACTCCCAAGTCCCAACACTGTAATCACTGGCGTTCTAGCGTAATGCTGTAACTAATAACTATTAACTATATAACATTAAAGAACAATTTATAGCCATCGCTTATCATACAAATATATAATGTTTAAAAATGTCACAAAACATTTCAATTTTTATTATTGCTATTTATATGTATAACAATCAATCAAGATATAAAATAATATAACTATTATAACTGAATAACTATACTAATAACCCAACGTCCTAACCTACTGGGTGTACCAGGACTATTTAACAAATATAGTAACATTTGTAATGGAAGTTCGTTAATAGTCGCATTACACCTTATACACTGTTATCTGATTATCATCTAAATTTATGAGTAGCTATTTGTAATTTAGTAGAACCAAATAGTTGAATAATTAATAAAAATCCAACACTTCTCAATATAGTAAAATATTTTTAACTTCAGACACTATGTACAGTATTATAAGAATAATATAAAGAAATTCAATAAATTATATCTACGTTATTAAAATATTCCACAAGTATTTAACTATAAACTGTAAATACATACAAATGGGCAACTAGCTATACATTTTCTATCATTCGTGCACGTAATTCGAATTTCAAATTACAATTATGACTATAGTTGACGGTGTTACAGAAAGCATTTAAAATTAAAACTAAATCAGATAATCTAAATTAGCCCAAATGACGAAAGGCGACTTGAGTTTTAAAAATCGCGCTGGGGAATGACGCCCGGAAAATACTTTAAACAACTGTCGTGACTGTTTTTGTACAGTACATCAGTATTCTCACGCGATGTTGTTGAATTTGATTAATACAACGAGTAATTAGTACTGTCTACACTTCATGAAAACTTAATTTATCACTTTCGATTGTTCCATCTATACAATAACATACAGTTTATATAAAACGCAATTAGTTGTGTATCAGCTGTAAGTCCCCTAACCTATATAATATTCTAGTATATTAACATAGTTGTATCCCAAAAAAATGAATTATTTTAAGTCCAAAAAAGTTGAATACATAATATTTTATTTTGGTTTTATAGTTGTAATATTTAATACAACAAAGAAAAATGTTTTGTCTATATGTGAACTTTTTAAAAGTTAACATTATTAAGTTACCTAATGTACAGCATTGTCAAAAATAAACGAAATGTATTAAAAATAATACACGGCTTATTGTAAAATATCAACTCTTAATTAAAATTGTATTGCATTGATAAGTTATAAACTATCATCATTAGATAAACTCATCATCTACCTACAATCTATTCGTAAATATATGAACCCAGAGTCACTATATGAATAAATGTAAAAAATACCGTGTTTTATTATTAATTTTATTGTTGTTGAATAGTATGATATAATAGTACTGAATTTTGGTGCTCTGTGAATATTGTTTTCTCAACCATCACTGTTAAAAAATGTAACCAAAATAAAATAATGGTTTCGTGTTTTTTACTTTTCTTATTTTAATTTATGTTCGCATACGTATTCAAAATTCCCTACTATATAGTATTAATTATAAACACATGTATTTTTGTATTCGTGTAAAAACATGATGCATCTAACTTTGGATTCGATGAATGTATCGATTTTATAATGATATATTTTTTTTGCATATACATATATAGATAATTACACTGTGCAGTATTGCTGATAAAATGATTCAATGCTTAAAAAAAGGGGTGGTTTGGGAGGAGTCAAATATAAAAACTTATAAACAAACAAAAAATTAAGGTTAAACGAGAATTTATATGTATGCAAATCCTACTTTTAACAGCCTACGAAATTTTCAACTTTTTTCAATAAATGTAAATTAAAAAAAGTGGGTACCGCTCTGCTGTACATAAGGAGCTGTGTGGATCGCCATTATATATTATAGGAGGGTTAAATTTGAATTCAATGATAATTATCATGGTATACGAAAAACGATTCTGAACGAAGATGATTTATCAGCCTAGAATGTAATTTCCAGTGGTTGGTGAAAAAGGTGGTTTATGTTTTAATGGCCTGAATACACCAAAATTTAAGTTCTGTTATAATGATTGTAAGCTAAACTTATGAAAAGCCTTGTATTAAATTTTCAATACTTAGCTACTTATACAAAAATTTTTATGAATTATACCTACAAAATAATTTACAAATATTCAAGCTTTCGACGAAATTTCGTCAATATCTGAACTTCAAATACTAATAAAAAAAATTTGTGCCTATGTATTCTTATAATTTTTTAATCACTATAAGAATAACTTACGAGGAACTTAATATTAAATTTTAAAATATTTTGATTAGCCAAAAAAATTTTATTGACACTTTAAAAAAAAAATTTCAGAAAAATTGAAAATTTCAGTTGTCTATAAATAGCTCAAAAAAAGTCAAAATATTTTGAAAATTAAATCACGTAAAGAAAACGCCAATCTAAATAACTGGTGAAATTTTCAAGTATCTACAACTTATACTTTTTGAATAATAACAAATATTTAAAATCGTTTGATGATAAATCGTTATCGTTACGCTATTTCGTAAAAATTTAAAATTCAAACGTACTTAAAATTTTTCCTATAATGATGCTACGAGTTTTCGCTATAGCTACTTGAAGGAAAACTTATGGTAAACTTAGTGTTGTATTTTTAATCCTTAGTTATAAACACAAAAAATTTTATGATTTTTCAACTTCAAAATTACTTGTAAACTTTCGCATTTTCGACAGTTTTCGTAAAAATTTACTATAAACGCTTATAAGAAAAAATTGTGAATAACGATTTTGAATTTTTTATAGCTACAATAAGAACAACTTATAAGGAACCTTGTATTAAATTTTCAAGTGTTTTTGGTTATCCAAAATTTTTTTATCGACACTTCAAAAAAAAATTCTCATAAAAATCGAAAATTTCTATGGTCTATAAATTACCCAAAAAAGTCAAAAATTTAACTGTATATAGATAACACTGACATAAACATTTGGTGAAAATTTCAAGTTATTATAGTGATTATTTTTTCAATTACAACCATATAAAATCGATTTGGTCGAAAACTGGTTTTGCGTAAAAATTCCCGTTTTTCCTTAATTTTTTTTTTTTTGGTTTTTCCTGGCGCTTTTGAAAACTATTGGGAAATTCCCCCAATGTACCAACTAGATTCATTTTTCTATCGGAAACTAACCTCAAAGTTTGAAATTCGAGCATAATTTCGACACGTTCTCGTGTACACAGACTCAAAAAAAAAAATAAATAAAACACACAACATTGTAAAACCAATACATTCATCACTCCGCTCAGAATCTAAAATTATTCACTAAATCAAAATTCTTAAAAATTTAATACAAGATTCCATAAAAGTTATTCTTAATATTGTATAAAAATATTAAAAATATATAGCCACATTTTATTGTCTTTTATATGCAAGTTTGAATTTTGACAAAATGTGTCAAAATCGCCAAAAAATACAAACTATTTTATAATACAAAATTCATAAAAACTTTTATTTCTGCATCTATGTTTTGAAAATGTAATACAAGATTCCTTTATAAGTACCTTTATACTTACTAAAATTATAAGATCTAATAAATATATAAAGGTTAATTTTAATTTCAATATTGTAGGAAATCGCATATTTTGTTGATAGATAATAATGATAATTATTTTTGTTATAAATCAGAAACATTATTCGTTGGGAATTAAAACTTATATGTATATAATATGTTATATAATTATGAATTTAACATTTTTACTATTTGCAATAACATTTTTGATTTTGTTCAAAATATTATCTATTTATAGGTAGGTACTGTTAATCTATTTTTACTATTTTACTGTATTTACAGAAAGATGTTATAAAATGTTGATTTATCTGAGCTCATAAAATACATTATAAACATATATTATTATAATAATTAAATATTAGTAATATAATAAATGCAATATTTTTGGAAAAATCCAACTTACGGTTAGGTAATCTAAATAGCAATATCAAAAAAATATATCACTTAGTGATAATATAGGCATTAGATCGTTTCAACTCAAAATCGTTTTTGTATACATTAATGTATCAAGTTTAACATACCTATAATAGTGACCCACTTGACACCTAATGTATGTCAGAAGAACAATATACCCACCATCTTGTTTGTCTCTTCCATCACCTTTTTGAAACAGTTAGAATAATCCAAATTTCAACCAAATCAAAACTTAAGGGATTTATGTAGTCGTCATTCATTTACAAATAACATTTTATTGTACGTATAATGTCATGGACCTAACTGTTAACGTTTTAATGAAGTATTATGCTCTGTAATTTTGTTAGCTCTAACGTAATAGTTTTAAATAAACAAGTATATAGCATGTATCATACACGATTAGGTACACCGTGACTACATTGATATATATTTATTTAAACGTGAAAATAATAGCTACCTATTTATTATGTAATCGTACTGGATAACGGAGATCGTTTAAGGAAGTCAATCCTATACGTATAATACTTATGTCTCTATTCGGATTGACTTTTCTAATCCGATTAATTTTCTTGTCCTGAATGCCATCACCACGTCGACGTCGTACAAAGTTAAAAACAACTAAAACTGTCTGTACCTATTCTATTTAATAATAAATATTACGACGTACAGCGTGTTAAAATTAAAAATAACTTTTTAATTTACACGTAAAATAAAACAATACATTCTTTAAATTTACGTATACCTCCTTAAGAATTTATTACCATATAATATTCGCATTATTACAGTTTAATGGTTGCGTGTTGGTTGAAAAAAAACTGTCGAAAGTGCTTATATATAATGTATGGGCTATCACATAAAAACCATACAGGATGTCCGTTCTGAATTAATCGACAGTAGAAAACATTTAAACAAAAAAGATTAACAAAAAAACTGAATTCATAAAAAAATAATTATTAAAGCACGATTTTCTTATACAGCTAGGAAATGTATTATAATACTACAATACATTTAATCAAATTATTAATAATAATATAGGTAGTAAAATTATATTTTCACATTTACTTACTAACATATAATAAACATTAAACATTAGCTAGTCTATTAAAGTATGAAATCGTTAAGTTTTAATATTTAGTTTAATTTATTACGTATCTATCACATATACTCGTACTAAGAAATATTTAATCAATAGTGTCTTTCAGAGATAAATAAAAGTTTGAAAATGCATTAATGTTTTATACTGCAATATAATTTATAATATCGTCATCGATATTTATTCTACAATAAATTAGAAATAGAATCTATATAAAAAAAAAATATTTAAACAACACGTTTGGAATTTAATTTATGAAACGTAGTACCTACTATTAGTTAGTAATTACTAAATAAAATTACTATCAAAAATGATTTTGCATAAATATTTAATATATCGACTAAACAATTAATAAAAATTATTTTATTATAATACGATAATATTATTTTACAAACAATTTACATTTTAATGCCTAGATTCTAGGTATAAAATTTAGACGTTATAAAATATACTATTAAATGGGTACATAATAATGGCTGTCTATTTGTGAAATAAATATACTCTAATAGTATAATAATTTTAGCATTTAAGTCATAAAACGTAAGGATAAAAAAGGGTTAAATTAAATAAACATTGTATCTATAAGGATTTCCTTCATATTTTTATGCAAAATAATTTATTAAAACTCATAATTAATTATGGGTTAAATTTATTTTAACTCCTAAATTAATTCCGTTTAATTTTTTTTTTTTTTTTTTACAATCATAACTAAGAGTTGCATTTAATTTAGTCCAAGATTTAATTAAAAACTTTAAAAATTTGTTGTTTATTAGTTAATCCTTGGTGGGCATTGGGCAATCTAATTTTTGCCATACTTTTTATAGGTCCTAAATTTATATAGACAATAACGATTTAATATTATACATTATCGACACTTGTTAGAGTGAAATTAATTTCAGTTTCTTACGCGTACAACAACGCGATGAACAATAGGTATTGTCTTTTTTTTACCTGATGTAATACATAAATATCTGAAATCAATTACCTAATATTTAGGGAAATTTATATATACATATACCTACAATCTACATAGATATATTAATATGTTTATTAACACGCATGTGCGACTGATAATTATAATATTCACGTGACTAAGATAAAATATATAATTTTAATATAAAATATATTTAGTTACGCCACTTTATAAGAAATTTTATTTTATATTTTTAAGATTCTAAGTTTCAATAAATATCTAACAGACAAACATGTTACTTAAATTATTAAAACTATAGATTTTCAGAGATTATATAGAAAGTTAGAAAATTGTATGGAAATGTGTAACCAAGATCAACACTATACCTTATAAAGTATAAACCTGGTCGGTGAATAAAAACTAAGAATACAGTACAGCAATTACTTACACAAATAATTCCTATATTACCTATGACAAATTTAGATATTTATATACATAAAAATAATTATTGCTCATATTATAATAATAAAAAAAAGATAAATAATAAATAATATAGATATTTTATTTTTTAAATGTTTTACACAATACTGGTACCTACATGTTTTAATTTCAAAAAAACCTATTAATTAGTATAAATTACAACGTTAAAGAAATGTTCTTAAAAAAACACGACTTTGAAGCTTTTAAATATAATATAGCAATAATTGCACGCTGTTCTTTAACACTTATAATATTAATAAAAAAAAATAAGGGACAACAACATTTATATTTTTTGTTTGAATATTTCTATGAATTAAAACTAGACGAATAAAAATAAACTACACGCAAAGTATATTTTACCACTTTGAACGAGCAGATTATATTTTTACATAAAATACGTTGCAACACTCGTATAAAAATCAAGTTGACATGCAATAGTCGAGATTTTCAGTAACAGGCAATAGCATTACTTGTATGATTGGAACCAATTTGAAATGTAATTTTTATAACTAAAAAGTTTTTGTTTTCGGTTCAAAATTCATAAAATTTGTTATAAACTATTTTTTTCATTCAAGTACTCAACTGTACCTAAGAAACATAACGTATGTTAATTTAAACCGAAAAGATTAAATTTCTATACTATCAAGTTATCAACTTGTTTAATAGTTAATAGAAGTAAATCATAATTTTACGTCACTTAAAATTTAAAACAATATACACACGAGTCAAAAATCAAAATATTATAACTAAAGAAAGTTTTCATTCTAGGTGCGACTTATAATATAAATATTGTCAATATTCAAACTGATCTTAACATATACCTATTTTATATTTATATTCAAAATGAGTGCCATTACCTGTGGCCTGCGTGCATAAGGATGCTTGAATCGTCTTAAGAAATATTCAATTAATAAATACATAGTACCTACTTTTGATTAATGATAAAACATAATGTTTATAATAATATATTGTCCGGTATTACTAGATTATTAAATTAATTATTCATTACTAAAGTGATGAGTTACTAAAGTCATAACTATAATGAGTTATATTTATTTTTATAAGTAGGTATACTTCAATAGGTACAACTTACAATGACGTTAATTTTAAATATATTCGTATTTTATAAGAAAAATAGACAATATAATTATAACTTTATAAGTAAATACTGAGTATATGCATTCATTGGACAATAACTAAAAAAAAAATCTATTTCTCTTAAAGTCTTACAATGTAGGTCCTACAGCATACAGCAGCTAACTGCTATACTCATATCAAAAAAGACTCCTCTTTATTATAAAGGGGTTACGACTATTATGTAATTGTTTTTTTTCTGAGAATTTTAAATAATATTAAAACAAAGTAAACGATAGTCTATCTTCGATATTTTTATAGGGAATATTCTGTAATTTTTTTATTTATTGTTCATAAAATATATTATACCTATAGTTAAGTACAGTCAAAAAAATGTGTTCTAAAATTGTAATACATACACAATAATATATTTATGATAAACCAATAATATCTTCAGCGTTTGCATGCTAACATTTTTTTCAAAAAAACTTCTTTTTAAATTGTAAAAATAAAATACAACTCATTATTTTACAAAGTTGTTATAAATAATTTAAGTTATTATTGTTGCGTTACAAAAAAAGAAAAAATTTTCACAAATTAAGTTATCATAATATAACTTAAAATAATATACCAACTAAGTTAGCATAAAATTACAGCAACGAGTTAGTTATATATAATATTTGTATTTATTTAGTATTATTTTATTATACTTAATTATTATTTACTAATTTTATTTAACTATAGTATGGTTGATCAATGATTGTATCCCCACATTTTAAATTAAAAAATACTAAACAGTTCTTGATGCTTAATTACCTAAATATATATTTTTTTTCAATATATAGATAAATAAAATGTAGTAGCGCAGATTTTTATACATACGCGAATATAATGATATTATTGTAAAATATCTCTATATTGGTAATTAGTATTTATTATACCTGTCCTATACCTATTAATTGTATTTATGAAACAATCTTGAAGTTTTTTTTTCTGTTCTATTCAAATTATTTTTCACAAAAACAATTCTATAAGAATTAAAGTGAAATTTTAACTGTCACGTACTACTATGTTTATTATGTATAAAACTAATAGCTGAGCCAAGTGAAATTTTATAAAATTCAACGATCATAGCATATAAAAGATAACAAATTCGGAAAATAACTATATCATAAGTTAATATAATATTAAAACACTTATTATTTAAACGATATTTGAATAATACACTGTATATTTAATATTGAATAACATACCCTATTCATATAAGTTAAATTGCGATTGTTTATTAATTTAAAAATGAGTTATGAGTGATTTAATGATATCCTTCAGCTTAGTCACTAGTTTTATTTTTATGCTACATACATGAGCGATAATATTTTTTTTTAAGTGTAGTAGATCATACACTGAATTTCTAATATCGTCTATATTCTATAGATAGTCAACATTAATATTCTATATCGATTAATTAATATTTAGAACAATTTCAGTATAAAAGTATTCGAGTGTTTTATAATAAAAACAATTTTTCGATAACTACTCTTATGTTGTAAATTATAAGGATAATTTACAACATTGCTTTTATATTATATGGTCATTTCGAAGTATCAAAAATGATAATAATTGGGACTAAATATGAAGTGCACGAGAGAGCAAGTGTATGACAATCTGATTAGAAGTTATCGTTATCAACTGGATATGTACTATTATTATTAGGTACCAAACTCGACAGTGATAAGTCAAAAACTAAAGTGAAAGCCAGAGATTGGTAAATCGCATTATTCCAGTGCGCGGATCAAGTTATGAAAATCGAACACCTACAAGAAAACTTCACAACTACGATACTGGACGTTTGATGTAAATAAAAACAAGCGTTCGCACGGCGATATAAGAATAACAATGAAAACGGAATATCGTTAGTATAGGTACATACGAATTGAGTTTTTTTTATTTTTAAAATACGACTAACTACTAGTAGTTACGAGTACACAACTCCCTGACAAGTACACAACTTACGATGATGACTTTTTTCAGGACCGGAGTTGGACTCGACCTCGTACCATGACTATATATTAAGTCTACGGGTCTATGTGACGTATGCATGTATATAAGTATTATGGAGCCTACAACGAGCTGATTACCTTCGGGCCTGTAGACGTTCAGGTACAGACAGTCCTCGGAAATCTTGACCGGACCCGGCGTGACGGTGGCGAACAGCCGGTGGACGGGATGTGGCCGGACCGGCGGGTCCGGGATGCAGGCGGGCTTGTGAGCGTTGCCGGCGAGGACGCCGCTCCACGCGGGCGGCGGGTCCACTTCCGGCGGCGCGAACCGCAGGTTGCCTATGGGCGGCTTGGCGAACGGTATGCCCAGATACGTCCAGGCCCGATGTCCGATCTTGTTGAGCGGCACCTCGACGCCGGAAACGGCTCCCTGACGGCGGATGTTCACCACCGGCGCGTCCCGGTTACCGCCGCCGGCCCTCTGCGACTGCACCTGACCGCCGCACACGCAGACGCACGCGCAGGCCGCCAACTGCAGCAGCCCTCGGATCCGGTTGCCCCGTGTCGGGTTCAACGGTACCATGGTCGTACGGGCGTATTAATCGCGGTCGCGATCGTATAGCACGAGTGCGTTGTTGTCGGTCGACGGCGAACGGAATTATGGCGCGTGTATTGTCGTGTGGCGGTAATAGTGAACTAGCGGACCGCCGTGGGCTGTGCGTGACGACGACGAAAGTAAGAATGAAAAGAAAACTCCGTCCGACGGGGCAAAGACCGAGTGCGGAGGAGCGGCTTCCACCGAGCTGTGCGCAACCGTCCTGCACACTCGTCGCGTTCAACCCCACCCGACGTCGTCGTACTAATAATAGCCGTTTCGCACGGAAAGCAGCGGTGACGGCGGCGAAGCGAATTAGCCGAGAGAATATTCTTCGCGAGTATATCATTACATTACACACATGCGTACGAATAATAAAAAAAAACATAAGTTTAAGTATAGACGTGTCGTGTTCCGTGGGTACGATTGATATTAATATAAACAGCGATGAAAGACGACGCTCCGCGTAAATTTACGCACGCGACGTACCTAACCCGTCGATGATTATTTCGCTAAGCCGTTTACGGTATCCCGAGTCCCGGAGTGTTATTATATAGGTACACGTAATGGGGGCTATGTGTCTATAATATCGATATAATATGCATAACGCGGTCGAATTGTTAATATTTTACGATTGTTTCCGTCGATAACGATATACACCATTGGATAATATTATAATAATAATACGCCTATATATGTATAGACGTATAGTACAGTAGACCGCGAGAGGGTAATCGGCGGGAAAAATGTAAATTTCTCGAGCGGACGCGAGTGAACAACAATAACAATATTATAATAATAATAATCGTCGGAATCGCGTCGGTCTGCACCCTCAAGTCAAACCCCATCGCACCCACTGCTAAATAAAAAAGCCCTCGACCTTGACGTATAGCCATCGCGCCGCGTGGCAGAATTTCATTATCGCGGCCGTCACGCTCGAAACCGATTGAAGTCCGAGATACGTAGGTATAATAATAATATGTATAATAATTGCACGCCGCCTCGCAATAAACGCGAACTTTAATGCATATTATACATACTTGGGCGCATATGGCGCTGGGAGTATATTATTGCGCAATGTAAGTCCCTGCATAGTCGGACGGCAGCTTTTTTAATGATAATTTTTTGGTAAATATTTTAATATTATTATAATTTATTGCCAAATTACTGTACGCTACCCAAATATAATGTAGCTGAACGTCTGAGTTCTTTGACCTCATACTTCTACATACCTGCGTATATATTTTACAACTGCATGTATATGTATATAATTTTATCTAGAAATGTAAAAAAAAAAAATTGCATTTTTATTATTATTTATTTTAATACTACTTACGCCCGTTAAATTGTTTAAAATAGCATTTCTATAGAATGTACTTAAACTCTGAAGTAAAAAACATTAATTAAAAAAAAATAATAAGATGGTGTTTGTGAGAAAGAGCTAAGTCAAAACTCTATAGTTTTCAGAAAACACGAAAAACGTTTTATTCGAAATGTACTGCTTATTGTTATTTAATTTTTGTTTAGATAATATAATTTATATTTTAATCGACTTTTTCAAAAAGGGTTAACATTTTAGATTCTGAGCGGATGTATTGATTTTACAATGTAATGTGTTTTTTTTTTGTGTCTGTGTACACGAGAACGTGTCGAAATAATGCTCGAATTTCAAACTTTGGGGGTGGTTCCCGATTTGTAATTGAATCTAGTTGGTCCATTGAGGAGGTCATTTTATGAATTTCACAATAGTTTTCAAAAGCGCCGGGAAAAACCAAAAAAAAATGAATGAAAAATGGGAATTTTTACGCAAAACTAGTTTTCGGCTAAAACGATTTTTTTATATGGTTGTAATTCAAAAAATAATCTCTGTAAAACCTTGAAATTTTCACCAAATGTTTATGTCAGTATTATATATATACAGTAAAATTTTCAAAACATTTTGACATTTTTAAAGTTATTTATAGATCACTCAAATTTTCGATTTTTCTGAAAAAAATTTTTTGAAGTGCGAATAAAAAAATTTTTGATGGCCAAAAAAACTTTGAATTTTAATACAAGGTTCCTTATGAGTTATTCTTATTTTAGTTAAAAAAAAAATTAAAAATCGTTACTCACAATTTTATTTTATAAGCGTTTATAGTTCAAATTTTTACAAAATCTACAAAATCTGTCAAAAACGCGAAGATTTGCAAGTTATTTTAAAGTTAAAAATTATAAAAAATTTTGTGTTAATAACTAAGGATTAAAAATACAACACTAAGTTTTCCATAAGCTTTCCTTCAAGTATCTATATCTATAGAAAAAACTCGAAACATCATTGTAGGAAAAATTTTAAACGCGTTTGAATTTTAAATATTTACGAAATAGCTAGCGTAACGATAACGATTTACCCCAAACGATTTTAAATATTTGTTATTATTCAAAAAGTATAAGTTGTAGATACTTGAACATTTCACCAGTTATTTTGACTTTTTTGAGCTATTTATAGAAAACTGAAATTTTCAATTTTTCTAAAAAAAATTTTTTGAAGTTTTGATAAATTTTTTTTGGCCCAATCAAAATACTTGAAAATTTAATACAAAGTTCCTCATAAGTTATTCTTATAGTGATAAAAAAATTATAAGAATACATAGGCACAATTTTTTTTTATTAGCATTTGAAGTTCAAATATTGACAAAAATTCGTCAAAATCATGAATATTTGCAAATTATTTTGTAGGTATAATTCATAAAAATATTTTTGTATAAGTATCTAAGAGTTGAAAATATAATACAAGGTTTTTCATAAGTTTAGCTAATAATAATTATAAAAGAAACTTAAATTTTGATGTATTCAGGCCATTAAAACATAAATCACCTTTTTCGCCATCCACTGAAAATTATATCCTAGGCTGACAAACCATCTTCGTTCAGAATCGTTTTTCGTATACCATGATAATTATTATTGGATACAAATTTAATCCCCCTATAATATATAATAGTGATCCACACGGCATCTGATGTACAGCAGAGCAGTACCCACTTACCCACTTTTTTATTTGAAATTAAAAAAAAATTCTTACTAAAAGTTTCTTAAACCAAGGACTCAGTTCTCGTTTGTACCCGGGACTACAGCGGTATTATTAACAGGAACTATTACGGGAAAATCACAAAATTAGCCGAGTATTATGTATAGCCATGATATAATTTCATAATCAATCAATAACATTTATAAATAAAAGCTAACACTATGTGATCTGATAATCTATAGTATATAATAAATAGAATACAATGTATTACATGTCATTTAAGTAGTAAGTACTGCTACTTACATAAATCTTGATACTACGACATAGGATTAAATGACCAACTACTTGGGGAGAGATGATAAACAATCAAACGGTTATTGGGAAATAACTAATGTCATCCGCACTCGATTTTAATAATATTTTAATTTGCAAAATTAATTGCAATAGTATAATCGGTAGATAGCTATTCATAGAAACGCTAGCGAAACGGTTGTAGATTGTGCGTAGGAAAATCGTCATCCGGGATAGGTACGCCATTAGACCACAGAATCATGGCACAAAATCATGATTCTGGTAACACATAACAAACGACTGATTGACAAAAATCGTGGGAAACCAGTGACGTATGTTAAACTGGTCGGCAAGGGACATCACATATAAAAGGAGGCCAGAGATAGGACTCTTGCAGACGTGATTCCTCAAAGTTAGAATGAGCACTTTCATGCCAAACTGTGCAAAAGTTCTGAGGACTAAGTCTTGTTTTCAATTGTTTGAAGTTTAAACACTTAGTTATTTATTTCAATTAAAAAACACTGAAATATTTCTGTTAACTTTATTTATAACTTCAACTCACTTCAACATCATACGTGATGTAGGCTGCTATACTACTATAGTATTGTTTTAAAATAAACATTATTATTAGATTATAAAAGAAAAAAGTAAATAATAAAAAAAATTAATTATAATTATTTTTTTTTTTAATTATTAAAAAAGTATAATATTATATATTTTATTTTATTTTATTTTTTAAAATATCAAATAATAATATTCATCAAGATGGCCAATGTCAAAATAATATTAATATATTTTTTGACATCGCTATTCGCTAATCAAAGATGTTTCATTTAATCAAGACAAGAAAAAAAGCTTACCACGTAGGTACATTAGTAATAAATAATAATGTTAATAACGACATTATCGTTGTATTGTAATGCAGGGACATCATTTCTTTTTTTGTGGTAAAGGGGTAAGAATATGCATTTTCCCATATAATAATAAATTAATAAATATACTTGTATTATAATATACTAATAATATATTTGTAATTGAAAATTTGGTTTAAAATGGTTTAATTTTATTAGTTTATGTTTTACACATTCAAAACAAAGAAAAACACATTATACAAAAATATGTTAATCAAATTTATACAATTTTTTTTAAGTGGAATACTCTATATAAAAATTAAACAAATTAAAATTGAACATATTATGCATTAAAAAATACGCGAATAATCAAATAAAAATTTGTTATTATCATTATAGTTCTTAAATTAAAAATCCATATTGATATAATATATAGTAATATTCTATACTTACAAATACACATAGATAAATCAAAAACATTTTTTTTTCATTAGAACTAATATAAAAAAATTTTTAAATTATTTATTTAAATTAAAATTTACAACCTGTAGTCAACAAATAAATTAGTGGTAATATGGTGTGAGTCAATGAAAATGAATACATTAAATAAGAAAAACATTAGTAGTGAAGTATAAATATTAAAAAAAAAAAAAATTAATACCAATATAGGTATCAACCTACAATGTGGGTTCTACATGATACAATTGAGCACCACTTTTTGACGTGTCTATTATCTTACGTCTTGTTCCTTATGGATTTAGATTATAATATATTTATAATACTTGAGATGATTGAAGGCCTTTTTTAAGAAGTAATTAGTAAACACTTATTTAGATTTTAGTGCACCAAGCACCACCCTCATATTTGGAACACGTATATAAAATATATACATATTATCATTGAATTAAAAAAAAATATATATATATAGGTATATTTTATTCCTACGATTTAAACTAATTTTACTAATTAAGAATTAATAAAACCTGTCAAAACTTCACATACTAAGAATAAATTAATTTTAGTTCTATACAAATAGTTTGACTCATCGTCTTTTTTTTCCAGACTGTTATAAAAATAATAATAGGATTTTAATACAATTTAAATTAAAATAGCAAAAATCTATTTTCTTTAGAAATAATACGGTAAACTCAATGTTTTTACAAACTAAAATTCGAATAATTCGATTATTCTGAATAGATATAGTTTTAAATCATTTAACTAAATCATAAAATAATTGGTATTCTGCTTCCAGCCACCTTAAATCTAAAAACAAAAACACAATTTATACTATTGACACTCTTTCACATTTAACAATATAGAATTGTATATTTCAATGAACTTGATAAGTGTTATTACTTTTAATTGTATTACATATACCCAAAATTAAAATATATTTTTGCGTAAAACTAAAACAATTTATCATTTGCTGCGTTTCGTCACAATTGAAGTACCTGTTGGGAAAAAAAATTAAATGAATAAATATTAATAATACCCAACTTTCGCGGGATTATGAAATTTTAAAACAATTATTTTTCTGATGTATTCGTTTAATACAGATTAAACTCAAAATAACCTTGCTTCGTTTACACCATCATTTTATACATTTATATACGAGCCAATAGGCAATAGTTAAGTAGCGTATTTGTATTATTACTATACAAATTATAATATCATTTGAAAATGTATTTTGATTCGAGCTTTCGTGTTAAATATTCTTTTCATAGCCGGATATATATATATATATTTAAAATACATGTATGCAAGCTGTTCGATAAAAGGACTAAATAAATTACCATTTGATGGAAAATTCTGATCTTTACCTACAATTTATAATATTATGAACTCATAAATTATTTACACATTATAAATGGCAAGTATAAAATTTGTTGTAGTAATAAGTACAGTAATTATTATATGTGTTGATTTTATACTAGATATTCGTTAGTATAACCTTATATATTTACCGGATTTAATGGATTTAATGGAGCCGCTTAAAGCCGCAGGTTCTACGTTCACTACAGAATACGAACACTGCTTGTCTTCATCCGTATAGCTGTAATTTAAATAAATAATATTAATATATTATAATCTATTTAATCGTAGTTTTAAAACACATTAACATAGTATAATAATATAATATTTGATAATATCTATATTGAGTTTAAAATTGTATATGCTATTGGTGTTTTTCACCTTTTAATACTAGAATTACTGCTAATCAATGACGTTGAACTAGAACCACAACTTGATTTGACTTGATTCAAAAATAGACCGGACACAGCGGGTAGCTCCAAGTTCTTTTCTGATAGGTATTGCTTGACAGTCGGTTCAACTCCGATATGTCGAACAGACATTTCCGACAACTGTTCTAAAACGCACTTGTTTACTTTTTTCATCATTCTCACCTCGATATCCCGCTTTAAAAATTCGATTCATTAAACATGTCTTAATAATTGAAGTATTTATTTATCGTCATTGAAAAGACAGCATAAAATATAATTATACAAAAATTAACAAACAATATACCTTTACTAATTTTATGGTTGAATTTACCAGCAATATCTAATTTATCTTACATTATCTGATTAGTAATAGCTAAATATTACTTATTAGTGTAAAATTAAACAATTAAAAATCGTAATTAAAACCAGACGAGTATAACTTACAATATTTTGAAAATCGTAAAAAATAATACAAAAATGACTTTTGTTGCATAAACACTTCCATCATTATATCGTTTTTTCCCACAGTTATTTTAAAAAATTAACAATTATATTCAATTTTCCACCAACAAATACACTCGATAATGAAGTACCCGTTTATTTTTTTTTATTTTTTTATTATTAAAAGTGTTTTAAGACACTAAAAAATAAATTTCATTATAAATCAAATACATTCATAACTCCACTCGAAATTTATAATTATAGCAACTAATATTACATCAGATATTGCAGGTGAACAAAAATAGGTATTGAAATCTATTTAAACTATACATTGTTGATACTTATCAGTTATCATACTTTTATTAATTCAAGTGCACTCCGTTTTTCAGGATTACAACACTTGTCAATTGTTTTCATATCAAACTCAATTCGGTTATTTGCTCGGTTTAGTTTCATTAATTGTTCATTGGATTCTTTAAGCACTCGTTCACGTTCACTTTCTTTAATGTCTCTGATATTAATTAAACTTTCTAGTTCTTCACTGCTTGTCTTATACTGAACTTCTAGATCCTGCAATGCATTATTTTTAAAATAATGTATTGTCATTATATCAAATACTAAACTTTGCTAATAATAAAATTGAAGTCTAACACTCATATCTGCAATATAAGTAGGTATAGATGTCAGATTAGGTGATGGACAATCGCCTGCCGAAAAATATTCGACTTACAGGACAATCGATCTTTCCGAGATGCACGCAGTCTCTGTGTGAAAATAGAGGAATTTTATAACATTGTCCCATCATAACAAGGTAGAGAAAAATTAGTTGTCAAAAGGTATTTAATGTTAAAAGATAAAAATAAAATCTTTTATTGGAATTGCAAAATAAAGTTTTTATAAATTAATATAGATAAGTTGAGGTCCGACAAAGATTTTAATCATGCCTCAGAAACTAGTCGAGCTCCAGTTTCTATTATAAATACTACATTAAAAGGTAAATAACAAATTTAATTGTTAATCAATTGTCTTGTCGTATTTTGATTATCGGTTGAATAGTTGTCTATTGGTTGACCCAGAACCGTCAGATGTCTATCAAAAAATATTTTATTTATTATTCAGTGCTTATTTACTACTTTTATTAATGTATTATAAGCATGACTTTAAGACAAAAATGTAAAATAAAATTTCATTAAATATTTAAAATAATTAATATAAAAAAAATTAATTAATGTTATTGAATAGTTTTAATAGGTAGTATAGGTACCTATATACCTACCTATAATAACATTATTATAATTTTTTTTTTTAAGGAACAAAAATTTGAGATAACTAAGTCAAACGGGCAACATACGTACCTATCTAATTGAAAACTTAAAACAATTTAATAATTATAAAAGACAATTTCAACATTGAAAACTTAAAAATTTGCTTAATTCCATCATATATACAAAATAAATAATTAAGTATAGGTAAATATCTATATAAACTATGCCGTCTTCGATGTTTCCATTAAACAATGCATAAAAAAATTCAAAATTGTACAATAGGCAGATTTGAAATATTCATCTAAGTAATGTATACCTAAATGCTAAATGTCTGATCACATTGAGACAAATTTAAAATATAATATATGATAAATAAATATTATATTTGTTAATTTAAAGTTAATCTAGCCAGTAGCCACTCACTAGGTACATTTAAAAGCGGTCAATTAGTAGGTATAGGTACTAATAGATACATTTAATACTTTTTAATTTTTTTTGCACGGATGGTAACAATAAAAGCAATTACCTTTTATTATTAATTGTAATCAAATAAAACTACCTATTTAAAAGTACTAAATTTACACTTTTGTAGATTCAACATAAACTTTAAACCGTTGTAAATAGATTGGAACAATAAATAAAATTGTTAATTTGGTTTTCTATCTAGACTTTAGAACAACTAACGATAGTATATTAGTACCTATCCCTATTTCATATAAGTAACAATTTTTGGTATTTTAATACATATGTACTCATAAAACAAAATGCATAATTTTCGGGAATAGTTATCACTTTTCATTGATAAGACTATAATATAAGCGCATGCATTGAAAAATAAAATTTAAAAAAAAGTTAAAATATCGATGAAAGGTTAAATTAATGAGATTGTAAAAGGAATCTTTTTGCTACAAACTATAATATATAAGTAATAAGTATATAACATTCAATAGAGAATATTTTTTTCGCGTAGACCCATTACATAAATATTTTTAAGCGTATTTAGATTTACCTACCTACCCATATTCGTCAATCCCTTATTATCGTAAATTGGTACTATTTTAGGTACCTACTCACTCGAATTTCGTTCTCCAAATTTTCGAGCGTTTTTTTTTTCTGCAGCCACATGCTATTAAGTTTCTCGTAAGTCTCCTCTAAAGCGATCTTTTCTTTGTACTCTTCACCTACAAACAAATATACACAAATTTACTAACTAATGTCGGATAAATGGGTCCGAGGTAAACCGACTGGCGGGGTTTACGGAAGACATTCCGGACTTGTAACAATTGTTGTTGGCATTGAGTACGTGCAGCGTGTTCTCCATGGCCCGAATCTCGGTCTCCAACTTCTGCACACGCTCGTCCAATCGGTCACCAGTCTCCTGCAGCTCAAGCTTCTCTTGGGCCACCCGGATCCGGTGTTCGCTAATTCTGAACGACGATACATCTTCATTTGCACCGTCGCAATCGTCATCACCGTCGTCCGCTGTCGCCGGTGACGAGGGGCCTCCCATCGTAGATATAAGTATCTGGTGCTTGGCCTTTCGCTGTTCTATGTACTGGACCAACGAATCCAGCTTTCGTTTCATCGCTGACTTCTCGTCTGACAGTATTTTTTTCTCCTCGTTGATCCGCTTGTACATTTCTGCCACTTCGCTTTTCCTATTATTTATGCCCTACGTACACGCAAAACACCGATGCTCATATAATATTACCAGTGGCGTATTTACGGGGGTGGTCCAGGGGTACTGGACCCCCCCCCCAGAGGAAAAAAACCTATGCATATTCCTGCAATATAGTTAAGTAATAAGAATAGAAATTGGTATTGTGTGTATTCTGATGACGATTTCCAAGTAACGGCTAAATATAATGTGTGATAC
>VUJU01002865.1:0-16342 GCA_009835225.1 Aphis craccivora
CTGACAAATCATCTTCGTTCAGAATCGTTTTTCGTATACAATGATAATTATCATTGGATTCAAATTTAACCTTCCTACAATATATAGTGATCCACACGGCACCAAATGTACAGCAGAGCGGTACCCACTTGCTCGCTTTTTTAAACTCGTACGTCATACACATACATAAAAAATCTGAAAGGTATTAAATATGTTAGCTACCACAAATATCGCAATTTTACAAACGATAAATCATTTTACACTACCTAATAACACTTGCGTTGGTAATACATCAGAATACAATTACAAATTGATTATTTATCTTTATAAATATTATGAAATATACATTTTATAAATAGATGAAAAATGTCACAGTAAATTGTGTGCTAACTGCTAATTATATTTGCTACGTGACCAATATTTGGAGAAATAAAACAATTGTAGAAAATAGTTTTACAATTTTATAGCTGATATTCCCAAAAATAAATTTCTAAAAAATTGTAATATTTAAGATAAAGTAGGTACAAAAATATTTGATGAAATTGAAAAATATAGTGATCTAGACAATTGCCAATAGTTCTAAATGACTAATTTTGGCATATACAATTTATACACATTAAATCAAACACGTGAGAATTTTCCAAGTCACAGTGAGTTTATGAAAATCAAAAAATATCTTTCTAAATAAGTAGAATCTAATCAACAGTATGCCAGTATAAAATACCAAAATAAAGCTAATCTAATAGATCACACCATCGAATAGTATAATGCATAAGCCTATACAAATCT
Source organism: Aphis craccivora (assembly GCA_009835225.1). NCBI lineage: Eukaryota > Metazoa > Arthropoda > Insecta > Hemiptera > Aphididae > Aphis > Aphis craccivora. The sequence continues at coordinate 769 of VUJU01002865.1, forward strand.
ATTTTTATAGAATCTGTAAAACTGCATCCTAACATTTTTTTTAAGCATTTAAAACTCGTATACAAAAATGTATATACAAATATTTTATAGGATTTTTTTACCTAAATAATTTAAAGCCTTAAACCACACACTTAAACGGTTATATTATATTATTATTATTAAGTATGAATAAACGATTCAAACTTAACGAGCAAAATACCAAATTATATCTAATTATGAAATCTATGTATAAACTCTATAAAAAATGATGATATTATACTTAATTGTCTACGAATAGGACACGCCAGACTAACCGTGGATATAACTTGTTAAAGGTGAAACACATTTATGCGAGGTCTGTGATACAGGTTACTAATAAAACATATCATAATCGAATTCAAAACTGACACACCTCAACATTTCCGGAAAAATTGACTCATCCTTCAAAGTTTAAACCAAAGCCAGATCAAAACAATTTAAACGCATTTAGTTCTGAAATCAAATTATTTGTACAACACAATTTGAAAAAGTAACACTTATTTAAAACAATAACATTTTTCCACTTCTATAAAATTGTAATAAGTAAATTAACAATATAATTAATGATCATTTCTTGCAAAATGTTTAGCTAGATTAATAGGTAATAATAAAAAAAAAAAAGAAATTCGTGAATATTTATGATATGCATGACTGTGCTAAAATCATAAAGCATAAACCTCATAATCTGTATGGTAGTTTTTATCATTGCTATGTCTAGAAAGAAAGCTCTGTAAGGACTCTGTATAGCTTGTAAATTCCTATAGTCATTAATAGAGTACAGGGCCGCTAGGTGCTACACACAAAATGACGATCATGGACAGACAATAGGTTTTATATAAGTACATGATTTTCGAAACACATTGAAAAAGCTCGCTGTGAACAATGTAGGAGAATGAGGAGACTTAAGAAGAAACGAAGTCGATGTTTAATATATAGTTACACGGTCGTTATATTATATATCGTGTTAACGTGTAGTAGTATGGTTAATAAGATGAGGTGTTGAAAGGGTTAGCGTGTAAATATCACCTATACATTTCATAAATCCTTTTTATATGTAAAACGTGTCAAGTTAAGTATGGGAAAATATACAATTTATTAACACACTTTTATCATAGAATAGATGATTTTATATATTATATTTTATTAAGTGTATGTGGCTTGACAGAGAAAAATTATATTTTTTTATTATAATTATTAATTATTATTTTGATATAGGCAAATAAATGAAACTCTGTACACTAAAAATTAATTGATATAGGTACATTATATTTTATTATTAAAATACACGTACCTAATTAAAATTACATTATTTTAAGGTTAGGTAATTACCATATTTTTCTTTTCGATGTAAACAACCAGTTTCACAATTATTGTAGTGTCACTAACTCTATAATAAGTAATACAACCTGCTAACAAACTACTGTATATGTCAGAATTGCTATTAAACTCCATACGGTTACAATATTTTAAAATATTAATAACATTAGAATCATAGCAGTGAGGAAAGCGACAAAAAAACTGTTAAAAATAACTATGAAAAGTATTTTAAATAGTATTTAAATACATCAATACTCGAATGAAAACAGAAATAGTATTTTCATATACTTTCCAAAGAATTTTTAAAATTCAAATAAAAATAAGAATATAAAAAAATACAGTTAAAAATATGTCCAATACTTTTAAATATTTACCTACTTAATGTGTGTGAGTGCAAAACTCAGCAAAACTCGAGAATCTTAGAAACTTGAAATTTTCTGCAAACTGCTATATAATCATTTTCTACGTGATGAAATTTCCCTTATAAATTATTCTTATACCAATATAAAATTATTAGAAATACAAAGGCAATTATTTATTTTATTTTTAATGCATTTGAATTTTAAATTTTTACTAAATTTGTCTAAATCACAAAAATTACAAACTGCAAGTAATTTTTAGTAAAAAATTTATAAAACCTTTAATTTTTATAACTAAAATTTGAATTTTAATGTAATACTCCTTATAAATATTTCATACTGGACCTAAAAAATCTAAAAATATACAAATACTATTATTTTTTTATAAACATTTTTAGTTGGGGTTATTGAAGCATTATTTCGACAAGTGTACAGACAAAAAAATAAAACAACATATCATTGTAGAATAAATACATTCATCATTCCGTTTAGAATCTAAAAGTAGATCGGTTTTACTGTACAATGTTTCATATCTATGATCATAAATCATAATAATAGTTTGTAATAATATCACGATTTATGACATCATACTCGATATCCAAATCTATTTATTTTTATTTTGTATGAGTATATGTTAAGATTAGGTAAAGTTAGAGATGATGGATAACTGATGGCATTCCTTGGACAATGTTAACACATAATTGTACCTACTACTAAGGTGAACAATCTATGAATTCAAAGGTGCGTAAACTTTGTGTGAACATTTTTGAAAATTAAATTGATAACTATTTTTTAAAGAGGTCGTTAATTATTATTACAGTTTAATACTTATGAATTCCCGACACACTGATTCTACAGTAATGAGTAAAGCGATTTCAAAATTATTGTAACAATTTTCTATAGATTAATTAACATGAAAATATATTTCTCCAAAAAAAAATTAGAACATTTAAAAAGAATATACAGTAATAATAGGCTCACCCTCACCTCAGACATTCCTGCAGACACCCTTGATAAAAAATACTTGAGTTATTTCATATGTTTATATAGTTATGTGTGCTCCGTGGAATCTTTAAATGAAACCAATCTAAACCCGGGTTTAGATCCTACAAACGCATAATAATTGCAATAATAAAATAAATTACCTATATTTTAATTGTGCGTTTACACCACACAAACGGACAAACGAACATTTTAATTATTATAACTAAAATAATAGTGTTTTTCTGCTATTTCGGTATTTGCATTTAATTTTTTATCGATATCATGAACTGAAGAAATAACAAGACACAAACGAAACAAGATAATGAAATTCTTGAAGTAATGAAGTTGTTTGACAACATTTACTTTCAATGGTTTCTGTATATAAGTACCTACATTATTAAATACGCTATGATCTTTTTTTTCAATCCACTCATTTAATAATGCTGACTTAATTTCTACGATTGGTAGAACACTATATTTATTGTGAGATTTTTAAAATTTTAATTTATAATTATACTTGCACTTGGATAGTTTTTGATGACTTTTGCAAATTTAGAATAGATACTCAGATAGGTACAGAAAAAATCTAAAATACTTTTATAAATATATTTTTAAAATGTACAGCTAATAAGTAAGCATATTGAGTATAATAGATAGTAGGTATCTTATATATTATACGTATAAGTCATAGGTACGTCTTTATATATTGCAATAGCCAATAATATATGCGTACCTATATAAACAATGTATGAATCTATTTTTTAGATTTACATTTTCACCATAGATCATATTCATCAGTAGATTCAGATACACAACTTAACCGATGCGTTTATTGGAACTATTGCATCTTAAAATGTATTTAGATTCTGATCGGAGCGATGAATGTATTGATTTTACTATGTTGTGTGTTTTTTTTTTTTAGTGTCTGTGTACACGAGAACGTGTCGAAATAATGCTTCTATTTTCAACTTCAATAGCTTTTTCGATTCGAAAGTGAATCTAGTTAGTGCATTGGGGAGGTCATTTTTTGAATTTCCCAATAGTTTTCAAAAGCACCAGGAAAAACCAAAAAAAAATTAAAGAAAAACGGGAATTTTTACTCAAAACCAGTTTTCGACCAAATCGATTTTTTTATATGGTTGTAATTCAAAAACTGATCACTGTAAGTACTTGAAATTTTCACCAAATGTTTATGGTAGTGTTATCTATATACAGTTAAATTTTTTGAGTTATTTATAGACCACTGAAGTTTTCGATTTTTATTTGAAGTAACGATAAAAAAAATTTGAAAATTTAATACAAGGTTCCTTATGAATTGTAGCTAAAAAAAATGAGTCACAATTTTTTTTTATAAGCGTTTGTAGTTCAAATTTTTACGAAATAAATATTTAATAGTAAGTAAATATACTAGTTATTATTGGCGTTTTCTTTACGTGATTTAAATTTTATGTTAGTGTTATCTATATACAGTTAAATTTTCAACAAATTTTGACTTTTTTTGAGTTATTTATAGACCACTGAAATTTTCGATTTTTATGAGAATTTTTTTTTTTGAAATGTCGATAAAATAATTTAGAATGACCAAAAATTAACACAAGGTTCCTAATGAGTTGTTATTATTGTAGTAAAAAAAATTAAAAAATCGTAAGTCACAATTTTTTTTTTTTTATAAGCGTTTATAGTTTAAATTTTTACGAAATCTATCGAAAACGCGAAAATTTGCAAGTAATTTTGTAGTTGAAAAATCATAAAATTTATTGTGTTCATAACTAAGGATTAAAAATACAACAATCAGTTTTCCATAAGTTTTCCTTCAAGTAGTTATAGAGAAAACTCGAAGTAGGTATCATTATAGGAAAAATTTTAAGTGCGTTTTAATTTTATATGTTTACAAAATAGCGTAACGATAACGATTTATCCTCAATTGATTTAAAATATTTGTTATTATATATTCAAAAAGTATAAGCCGTAGATACTTGAAAATGTCACCAGTTATTTAAATTGGCATTTTCCTTACATGATTTAATTTGCAAAATATTTTGACTTTTTTTGAGCTATTTATAGACCACTGAACTTTTCAATTTTTCTGAAAAAATATTTTTGAAGTGTCGATAAAAATTTTTTGGGCCTATCAAAATACTTGAAAATGTAATACAAAGTTCCTCATAAGATATTCCTATAGTGATTAAAAAATTATAAGAATACATAGGCACAATTTTTTTTTATTAGCATTTGAGGTTCAAATATTGACGAAAATTCGTTAAAAGCATGAATATTTGCAAATTATTTTGTAGGTATAATTCATAAAAAATTTTGTATTAGTAGCTAAGAGTTGAAAATTTAATACAAGATTTTTCATAAGTTTAGCTTACAATAATTATAAAATAACTTAAATTTTGGTGTATTCAGTCTATTAAAACATAAACCACATTTTTCACCAACCACTGAAAATTATTTCCTAGACTGACAAATCATCTCCGTTCAGAATCGTTTTTCGTATACAATTATAATTATCATTTGATTCAAATTTAACCTTCCTACAATATATAGTGATCCACACGGCACCAAATGTACAGCAGAGCGGTACCCACTTACCCACTTTTTTTATATGCGCTTATTAACCATATGTTTATATTATTTTTATTTAGATTTTTATACTATTTAAGTGTTGGTAAATTTTTTTCCCATACTAAAATCACCTTTTTTTCTATGAACTGTTTACCAGATGATTTTTTTTAAAACCTTTATGTACCTGAATTAAAATTCGAATGAGTAGTTTTCAGTTCTTCAAATTTGTGTACGTATCTGTGTTGATATAGGTTCATGATAATGGGTTTGGAAGATATAGGCTATAGGGGTTATGATGATTTGAAGACTTGAGTTTTTAATTTTGATCCATCATTATCTAAAAATTCTTAAAAATGCCATTGTATACTTCTTAAATCCAATATATATTATAATAATTTATTAAACGCATTTATTATTATAATTAATTTATTAATTATTTAAATTATTATTATTTTATTTATTATTTAAATTAAACGCATACATCCATTTTAAGTGCACATTTTTAATGGTTCTTAAAAATATTTCAACAATATTTTAAATTAAAAACTTCTTAAATTATAAAAATAAAAAAATTGATAGGATTTAGTTGAACTTATTTTACAACACTACTGAATTGTGTATTCGTGTAGTTAAATTTATTATAAATTTGAAAGATAGAGAAACAGAATTATATCAGTATTAACTATTTAAAATTATAACTGTAATTTTCATTATAAAACTTGCAAATCCAAAAATAAAATGTGCATATTTGTTGTACTTTTTAAATGCATGCGTATTTAGTAAATGTTTAGAGTACCTATTAAAATTTCATCCATATCAATATTGTTACTTTTTTTTAAACTGTAATCCTAAATGTATTAAATCATTAAATATTTGTGCACTAAGCATTAAAATACATTGAAGTTTTTAGTAGATACCTACTTATATCTACTCATATTATAAATCTAACTTAATATACAACAACGATATTTTCCATAAGCCCCATCACCTTAGGTTTGTGTAAACACTAAACAACCACTATAATATATCAGCAGTGGCTTATGCAGAGGGGGGGTTTAGGGATTATAACCTACCCCCCGAAATGTCTTCGAAAAAAAAAAATACTAATACTTTGAAAAAAGAATAAAGTGCTATTACACAGTCCAGAGTAGAGTGTATATAATAAGAGCTCTATCTATGGCTAGGCAGTGACACTGTAAATACCTACATATTATTTTCCCGTTTTTGTTTCAAACCACCTTATCTATATTAGTAAAAATATTGGCCATTAGTTTCTCCCTTAGTAAATTTCTTCAAAAAGAATGTTTAGATTTAGAAACTGCATTAGAAACTGCTTTCACTGTTCAAAAAACATTCAAAGTATACGAGAAAATTGTGATATAGAATTTGAAAAACTATTTTCTAATGTAGAATTTATTTTTGAAAAATTTGATATTTCTATAAGCTTGACACGACAAAATCAACGTCAATCACATAGTTGTAATGAAAGTCCGTAACAGTTTTATAAAATATCAATTTTTATTCCATTTTTGGATAATTTTTCAGATCAATTGAATGAAAGGTTTTTATTACATAAGTCTGTTTTAAGTGATTTTCTTTTCATTTTACCCAAGGCAAGAATGCAGATATCCCAAAACATAAGGAATCAATTCAAACAATTAGTTGAAACATACCAAGCAATTATTTAGGATTGCACTGATTTAAATGTAAATAATTGTATTTTAAATACCTAGGGAATTAAACTTGTTGTATACTCGGCACACTATACTTTATCACCGATGAAAAAATCTAATGTTATTGATCTCTACTTCAATATAAACCCTAATGTTTTTCCAATAATTTTTAAACTTATCCAAATATTTATAACACTGCCTGTATCAACTGCAACGGGAGAGAGGTGATTTTTATCAATATAGGTACGTTATTTAAAAATATATTTAAGAAATTCAACTAGGCAAAATCTTTTAAATGGTTTGGCTTTATTAAACATACATCGTGATATTAACGTGAAAATTGAGAATGTCATCAATGGGCTGGCGAAAACTTCAAAAAGAAAAATGAACATTAATTTATAACTTAGTTCTATATTCAAAACGAATAATTATTATATTATTATTCACAAACTGTACACTTTGTTTAATAACCTGTTAATTTTTTTTTTTTTAATAGTAAAATTAAAAATGTATAAGCTACTTTTTCATTTCATATGTAAATTTTTTTTAGGTAATACCCCCCCCCCAAAAAAAAAAAAAAACCTGGATACGCCACTGTAATATCAGTATATACCTATGCCCTTTATATATATAAATATAAATATTAAATTAAAAAGGAATTAATTCATATAATACCTATCTCTATACCTATTTCAGCCCTCTAAAGTCTTCACATGAAACGCTATATAATTGAATCGTTCCGATAACGTCGTAATGTCATATAATAATAATTTATATTATTACATTATTATAAACAGGTAAAAACTAATACACGGTAATACCTGATGTAATAATAATTATTATAGTATTAATAATATGTGGACGGCTACCAAATAGATCGCTCGTTATATTCCGACGACAGAATGAACGTCATGACTCTCGACGAAGCGGCGGTGACGTTCGCCGCCGCCCGCACGTTAACGTCATAGGAATGTGCTCACACACGCGCGTGCGCTCGTTCGGGCGCTCTTGAAGATATAGAAAATATTTCTGCTCATCGCACACCCTCTTCTCATCAAGTGTGTACAATGTACAAAAAATATTATACATTTATACAAACTAATGGTCTGTTATGTCTTAAATTCCAAATAATATAACGTGTTTAGGCCCCTTAAAAATAATATCTCCAGTCTCGTCTCAGCGCCCTAAAAAATATTTTAAATCGAAATTCGAACGAGTGGTTTCTAAGTTATTAAACTACAATATTATATATTGAGGATAAATACTTATGATAAAACATTAAAAGATAGATAGAGTCAAAAAACATTATTTAAGTAATAGGTACTTGACTATAAAAATTATGTACCTATAGGTTTTGTTTTATGTTACATGTACATATTTACATTTAAAATCTTTAATTTAGCTACACGGAAATAATTGCCCAAGAAATTACAATTAAAATGGAAGTACTTATTTAAAAAAAAAAATAAGTTTGCATCTTCGTAAAAAATATAGTCAAGGAATTAAAAAATCAAAATATAAATATAAATGGATAATATTAAAGAATACTTTCTTATGTAAAAATAAAATACCATACTTATACCACTTTTAGTATTTTTAATTTTTAATGAGTTCAATGAGTTAACAGGGGGATGATGGTAACGGCGATGAACAAGAGAAAACAAAAATAAACTCGTAATAGATAGGTATACACACTTATTGAGTTAATCTACGATAACTTCAATAATGTGGGTTTAAAAAAAGAAATTACTTAACTTTATCCTTTTATTACAAATATAGTTTGCGCCCGTCTACATATATATGAAAGGGAGTATAATATGCGGTATAATATATTAAACGTGCACGTAGTGCAGTCGGGTTTCTACGATATGTGGTTTAATTTTAGACAACGAAAAATGTGGTGTAAATAAATCTCTTATACGATATATTAATTAGAGAGAGAGAGAGAGATTAACCCTTTTTACTGCAGTAAGAATCGTCTGGAATACTATTTTAAAATATTTCATAAATTTCAAACCCATTATGCTTATATGATTATGACCACCATCTGCAAGTCCTGTTTCTCACGAAGACTACGATGATTGCATGATAGATATTCAACCAAGTTGTAGGTATCTAATTTATTTAAAATCAACCGTAAATCTTAAATCATATAACTGACAGGCCAAGTATACGTGCGTTATTATCAAATACTGCAGTTAAATAAACTATGATAAAATAGAATGTTTACGTTACTATGTGTTACAATAATTTTAAAAATAAAATACTAGTTACTAGAGAATATAGTTAGTATCACTAGTGTGTATACGTGATAAACTCGTATATTTTTTAAACGCCGAAGTGTAAATTTATGACACTATTTCTATACAACAAGCTTACTTTATATGAAAATAGCACTCGAAAATGGTAGGTATATACAGTAGAGGCTGTATATATTGGTATATAGCGTGTAAAAGAATGAGTAGTAATAATAATAAAACTACAGTCACTGTATATGACGTCGTTGAGAGAGACTGTTTTTGCGTGTGTCACCTTTGAGGTGACACACGCATACATGTTTTGTTAATAATAAGTATATATAATATACGGTTCTACATCTAATACAATGGTGTATTTATAAGGGAGGATGAATAGATCGCCTTTCCCTTGGGAGTCAAGTTTTTTTTATTTAATATAATTATAATCATTTCTACAACAATTATTTTTTTAATTAAACATTGAATAAAAAATCAATATTAAAAAATTCAAGAAACTGATAAATTCAAAAGTTATAGAAAAAAGTTATTTTAAAACATTAACTACATTAACTCAAATTAATGATAGCGTGTCTGTGTTCTGTGAAATTATATTAAATGGTAATTACCTTATTATATTTCACTATACCGTCACTTTTTTAATAGTATCAATAGATCTATTTAAATCACTTAACCAGTGGCACATATTTAAAGCCAAGTGCCTCGAGAGGGACAATAATTAAAGGGTGAAAAAATATGGTGTATATGATACACAATATCTAAAATATTCGATTAAGATAAGCACGGACTGCAGTATTAACTTGAGTTGTAAAAGAGTCGATAAAACGTTATCGAATTAATGATAAATTAATAGCGTATGCTGTATGCAGTATTATAAATTATAATAACAGGTACCTACCTAAGTTGTTCCCCGGAGAATCGTCGAGTAGCATTACCACCATATTACTAGGATTAAGATTTTTGTTAATACAACTTATTGTAATAAATTCTCCTGTCAAAAAATTAAATTTACTCGGTGTAAGATATATTTTAAGTTGACAGTTTAAGATCAACCGAAATCCTAAAAAATACAAATTAAAAAGTTGTCATAATACAATTTTTTGAAAAAGTCTATCTCAATATTATACTTAACGAATAATTCACACATGTTTCAGAATTCTTATCACTCCATAAAATAGATAAGTCGGTACTTTAAAAATATAATAAACCTGACTACCAATGATGCGTGTACAGAGTTAAACAAAAACAGAATGTCATCGCTTACCATCATTACGTATTTCATTATATGACCAAAAGTAATAAATAATAATATAAATTTTGACTTATTAACTCATTATAAGATAAATATAATACTATTACAATATGAACATGATACACATCTTTAACGTTGTTTTTATTTAATGTGATATTAATTATTGTACCAAAATGGTTATCCGGTGGTTATACTAAAATAAAGTGCTTTAACTTGAAACACTTTTTAATTACAACTTACAAGTATTGGTACTACGGTTTTTAATTTAAAATACACATAATACTTATTTTTAAATCAAGTTTAATATTTACGATATACCTACCTCAAAAACTAAAATAAAGTTTGATAAAACTTTTAAAAAATATATTGACATTACTAAATTTATGTCATTATTCATAAATCATTCTTTTAAATTTGTTGAATCTTATCAATGGAAATAATACATTATCTATAAATCATTTCAATAAGGTAATATTCTAGTGCAGTTCAAATTTACGTGTGTAATAACTAATAAGTAATATAATATTTGTTGATATTAACCAATATAGTCTAATGTTAGAAAATACCAACTGTAATTAAAATTGTACTAACATAAAATGGAATTTTTTTAGGAATTTTATATTGAAATGAATAAATAAATATTAATGTCATATACATTTAAATAATTTTTAAATTTATTTATTCTTGATTAACATCCGATGATGCCATTATAATTATTTATCTTTCAATTTAACGTAAACTGCGTACTATATCGTAGGTACTTTTATAAAAACTATACTTCCAACTTATATGATTATATAATTAATAAAAATAATTATATAAGTATATAGACAAGAAACACTACCTTTTTAGTCAAATACTCAGAACAAACTTACTAACTTCGGCGATTAATGAAAACTGTAGTTTTGCAAAAAAAGTCAAACAAACATATATAGTAGAATGCGTATAGATACAATATTTAAATAATTATTCACGAGTTTCGGCATATCGACAAATGTGTATTGAAACTTTTATACGTATATGAAATAAAGTAAGTGTATGTCAATAGGACTGAAACAATAACGAGTCGTTTGTTTGAAATCATCGTGACAAAAGGGTAGGTAGTTAAAAGTCAGATAATGGTATTAAATTTTAGAATTTTAGGATAACAATTAAAAAGTAAAAAATTGTAGTCAAGTACAATTGATCAATATTGTTTAAGTATTAAATTTGAATCCAATTATAGGTATCATTGTATACAAAATACGATTCTGAATGGTGATGATTTATCAGCTTAGGCCCTATAGGATATATTTTCCAGTGAGTGGTAGAAAAGGTGGTTTGTTTTAATGACCTGAATACCCCAAAATTTAAGTTCTTTTATAATTATTGTAATTATGGAAAATCTAGAATACATTCTCAACTCTTAGCTACTCATACAAATTTTTTTTTAAATTTTTAACTATAAAATTACTCGTAAATTTTCGTAATTGTGACATATTTCGTAAAAATTTGAACTTTAAACGCTTATAAAAAAAGTTGTGACCTACGATTTTTGATTTTTTTTTTAACTACAGTAAAAACAATTCATAAGCAACGTTATATTAAATTTACAAGTTTTTTGGGCACCCAAAATTTTTATCGGCACTTCAAAAAAAAAAAATATACTAGGTACATAGAAAAATCAAAAATTGCTGTTGTGTCTATAAATAACTTAAAAAAAGCCAAAATATTTTGAAATATAAAAACACTAATATAAACATTTGGTAAAAATGTTAAGTACCTATATTTACAGTGATTCGTTTTTGAATTACAACTATAAAAAAAAAATCAATTTTGTCAAAAAATTTACGTCACTTTTTTTTTGTTTTTCCCAATTTTTTTGTTGAAAATTACTGGAAAATTTTTACTTTTGACCTATTTAATTTACCTACCAAGGATATTCACCTCCGATAAACCACCCCCGAAGTCTGAAATTGAAGAATTATTTCGACAAGTTATACTGTACTAGACACAAAAACAAAAGTAAAAAACACATCATTGTAAAATCAATACATTCACCACTTAGTTCAGAATTTATAAGAGTTAAGTATCTTAAATTTTTGTAACTAATATCAAAAAACATTATAACTATATTATTTTTTTATAAATACAACTTTTACTGCGCTGAGTCAAAGCCCTATTATTTGAACAACAGAAAAAATCCTTAGAATAAGCTCTGATACTAGTAGCATTATATATATGAGTATATTAAGCAAATACACATACACATACCAACTATACATAATAATAATATTACAAATCAACATTTTTCAAACCAGAATAAAAAATGTCATATCATTCGTGTGATTGAATGAAAAAATATAATTACATATGAAAATGTTGTATCGATGTGGACAAGCATAACGATTTTCATCACAAAATAGCATTTAAAAATATTACCTAATCTAAACTAAGGTTTGGATTATGAATGCAAAATTCTCAATCTCAATTACACAGAGTATATCGGAATAATATTATATATTACTGCCTACCGGTGGTTTATTAACGACGATGGTAAGAAATTCGTATTTTCCATACATATCGTTACAATTTAACACTAGCGTTCATTAATACAAAACGTTTAACCAATACTTACTCGCGCACAAATGTACAAAAAAACGACGCCATTTGACGCATGTCGACTGCAGCAGATGTCACAGCGTCACTACCAAAATCCCAGTCTTTCACTGAACCGACCGACCGGTACGTTTTAAATAATATTATATTATACGGTTGGTAGGTAATAGGTGTTATTATAATATTATAGTATATTGTAAACCGTTTTGCCGTACCCACACAAGCGCCACTGAACATATGATAATAATAATGTCCCATAACAATATGTGTTATTTGGGCTCACTAAAACCTGCTTGCACACTGTTGTACCTACCTATAATACGACTACGGTGTGTACTCACACGGATCAGGGCACGTACGAGACGACCCTGTACAGACGCTTACCACCTGTCCAACGCACGAGCTAACGTTTTTTCCCCTCTATAAACCTGTATTTTTTGTCCCCACAATTTTAATGGGCTTCTTTTTTCTCGCTTAAATATCGCTGGATGTCAAAACACGCATAAAAAAATGATCGCCGATCAAGCAATAACAATAATAATATATGATACATGAACGTTACGGCCGTTACGGGTGAACGAAATCAATCACCGATATAAAATAATACACGTATAGTACTTATAACAATTTAAATCATATACGAATTATGAACTATTGAAAACTAAATGTTGGCCATTATGTCAATTCATATTAAAATAATATAAAGTTCAGGTCTCGTACAATCGTTGAATATATGATAGGTTTTTATAAAAACGTTATAAAGCAAACAAATTCGAATACCTAAAACGCAGGTAATTATTATTAATACAATAATGCCGTGAATGAACGTCTTTGAAAATATGGCTTTATAAATGTATTCAAAACTATTAAACAAATAAGGCAAAATTAAGGTTTGTTTTTTTAATGAATTCGATTAAATATTATTATAAAGAAGATGTTATAAATGTTATAAATAGATGATGACTATATTAAACATAATGAAAACAATTTTACCTTCATTACATTTCCATAATAAAACCTACAATTAGATTAGAATTGAAAATTTATTAAAATTGCAGTTCAAACAATTATTAAAGAAAATGTACTATATTTAAATAATTATTATACATTATCATTGAAAAATTATAGCTAATCAAGAAAAAATACAAAGAATTACATAGTACAATTTGATTTATTTGAAATAAATTGAATCTTATATATTCATTCATAGAGTTTATCGTGGGTTTTATAATATTTTTATATATTCGATTTTAATAAAAGATGTGTTATTACTTATTAGAAGTAATGCCAACACATTACTATTTCATTTCAAGTATATTGTACAAAATACTGAAATAAAATATAATTCAAAAGTTATTTAAAACTCATGAACCATGCAAATAATAAATTATAATGTCAATTCAAAATTACAATCATTATTCATTAGTTTAAATTAAAACTTTGAAGTACTTCATTCAGTAAAAATGTCTATGAGTATACATTATGCATGTATGTAGAATTTATATACTCTGGGATTCATTGTAGGCACTAATGTTTCGTTAATATTTATATAAATTAATAACATTACAAATTACAATTAAATTAATTATTCAAAAAAAAAAATGGTTACTCTTGGGTTAACTAATTGTATCTCTATAAATTAAAATGTATGTATTATTAAAATATTAATGGTTTTTAAAATTTTAAAAACGTTTTAGTAGTTTTAAATTTATTGTATTTAATCTAACTACTTATTTTAAAAACGTAGTATTATATGAATTTGTATACTATAGTGTAAATCAAATCGATTATACGCTAAACTTTAGTCACAAATCCTCATTACTTTACACTTCATTAAACTTGGATAAATTGAAGTTACTAATTAATAAGGTTCTAGGAAAAACGTTGTTCGTCAATAATATATTAAACATAATATATAAATTGTATATAATAATGTTTGTATCATTTATTATACAAACAATATAATAATTATCAAAAAATAATTTAATCAGATGAAAAACCTTTTTATTATAATTTGGTTAACACAAGAATGATGAATTATGTAAAACATAAAATTATAGAGCAGCTATCATTTTTATTTTAGTTGACCTCGTTTCAATACAATTTCAATAAGAAGATTAGTCACTTCCATTGACCATTGAATTCAAAACGATACAAAATGATTCATAAGTCACAAAAACATAACCATTATTGATTAATACTCGTATTTATGATGAAACTATCGAACATAACGTGTTATAAAAAATTGTCAAATATCAATACTACAGTTAATAAAGAATAATATATGAATATTGAATATGGATTAATGCTAATAATAATATGTTCTTATTAAACAACAACACAACTCTTACCTCCCATTATGAGACATTCGAATTCTGAAATGTTACCTATTTCTGAATTTCGAATTTAGCACACTTTGTAATAAATATAACCGCATTTGTGCAAACAATGGTAGATCGAAGTAAAAGTAAAACATAAATTACCACATTTTGATTATCAATAGTCTAAATACTAAAACATAACTGTAATGTAATCCTATAATCCAAAAAT
>VUJU01002865.1:16422-27558 GCA_009835225.1 Aphis craccivora
AAAAAAAAAAAAAAAAAAAAAAAAAACTACTATTTCTATTTTGATGAGTGTACTATATATAGTTTACATGTTAAAATGTCATATACTTTGAGCATAAAAGCAATAAAGCTTAAATTGTAAGTATTATAATGTGGTGTGAAAGGTTTTTAAAATATTATCATACAAGTAGTATACAAATTCAGGAGATTGCAAATTGGATATAAATATTTAATATTTATGGTAAATAGTTGGTTGGTACTATATACTTTAGATATAAAAACAAATAGATACCTATACAAGATTAAAAAATCGGTAGGTATTAAAATTGAAAAATGTTCAACAGTAACATTTTTGATAAATAGTTAAAAAAAAATTATATTTTACTATCATGTTTTGCTGCTCAGAATCATATTCCATTTGCTATAAACATTACATCCAAATTTATTATAATAATAATAAAATAAATATAAAATTATTCTATTCGCCGTGGAGGTTGACACGACACAAATAATCGAAATTGAAACCCTTTAACGAGCAGTTATTTGTTATATCTATACGTTTTTTCTTTATTCCATATAAATTCTAAATTATTGACATTTTATAATTTACACACGAGTGTGTTTCAAACAACATTAAAATAAAATAAACAAAACTATTAATTGTACCTATCATTTATACTAAAACGAAATTTTCTTAACTGAAATATTTAAAAATAATTTGAGGTAACAAGCATATTATTTAAATATTCATGCTGAAATAATCATACATCATTATTTTATAATATACCTACAAGGGCCACACGGCTATACTACAACTTACAAGATGTTTACACTACAGTATTTAAACATCCAATTTTAAACCATTCAACATTATTCTCTAAAATTGGATATTAAAAATACAAATCGAAAGTAAGTATAAAATGTATGGATTTTAAACCATAAATTAACTTAATAATTTCCAATGCAATTTTATTTAATAAATTGTAATTATATTTTTTTTCTAATTCAATTATAGTACAAATTTAAAAAAAAGCTGAATACACAAGTACACTTAAACTGTTTTAGTACACAATATAATTTAATAACTAATAATTATTAATACTATAAAGCTAATAAATGTATATAATAGTACTTAACACAATTATCATGATAAATCGTCCAATTATTTTAATTAGGTATAAATTGATAGTGCCTACGCTTAACGATAAAACAATTAAATCAATATTTTAACCTTCACCAATTATTTAATCCTATATATATAATTCCAACATCATTATTAGTATTATCAAATAAATAAAATGTATCATCAAGTGCCTAATTGATATTTATAATGTTTTTATTAAAACTAGCCTCAGCATCTGAGCAACTGGCTTAAATATTATTATAATGTTCAGTACTACTTGTGAATTTTTATAGTATGTATTTATTTTTATTTTATATTTAATCAGCTGATTTAAAATCTTAAAATAATAATGATTAATAAAAAAAAATAAGGTTAGTGCAATGGTATATAAAAATCACAAGTTATTTTCTTATATAATTAAGCTCGTAATTAATTATTATAAATTATATTGAGTATAGACGATCATTTATTACGATTTCCGGCTTTAATCAGGTACTCAAAATGTTCAAGAAATGTTTCAAAATTCGATACACAGGTGTTTAAGAAAGTAAAATTATTGTTTTGGTTCACTCTCCCAGAAAAAAAACGATTACTACAATAACCCCAACATGTGACCCAATGAGCCGTTGTAAGAGAAAAATTTAAGGATAAAATTAATTAGAAATCACTGATGTACAATGATTTCCGACTATTCAACGGAAGTCCTTCAATATATTATAAACAGTAGTAGGTACGTCATATACAATATATACATTGAATAATAATTTGATGCAGGTAATTCAAATTATTTAAACTTACTAGAATTCAGATATTATATTCCCCAAAGGCTATACTAATAATATTACTTGCTTAGCAAACTAATTATAAACTTATTGTTTTCTTTTAATTTATGCATTTTTACGTAAACCCTTCTTCAATATTACATTTTTTAAATATAAATTTGTTGGAATTATTCTAAATTTATTTATGAGTTAGAACTGAGTTATGGCAAATTAGATATAATACCTATTATTTATGTTATTAATAAAACGTGTATATAATACTATCGGTTAAAAAATCCTATTTGTACGTACTTATATACTTTTTTTTATTTCGGTAACTAGCAGGTGCTTATACAGCTAACCCTCTATACAGCCTTAAAAATGAGTAGGTATATAGTTAATAACTGCAGTTATTATAATAAAAATTTATAACAGACTACATCATACAGACTACATGTAGTCTCTACCCCTATCAAGTTAGCGTTTTAGTCGGTTAGCGAAACAAATTTGTTTATAACGTTCAACCTTACACTTGAATAAGTTTTACAAGTTAGATGTTTTAAAAATAAAAATCACATAAGAAAATAATTAAATTTAGGTACTTAATTGAAATTAACAAATAATAGGTACCAACATTTATAACATAAGAAAATTGTATTAATGAAAAAGTAATAAGTTGGTTTTAAAAATATTTTTAACTAGGTAAATTTAAAAAATATACCTATTAACAAAAAAGCTAGATCTAATGCATAATAATGTCAGTCTTAATTTTAAGTAGGTACTTGCCTGTATCTTCTTAATAAGCAGATGCCTATATATTTTAGTATAAGCTTACCGGAAGGAGGGAAGTAGAGGTCCGATTTATGTCCAAGATCGAATTCACTAGTATACCCATTGATAAATAATCTTAAACCAGGCTCAAAGCAAATAAGATACCTACTATATTATAGTCCCTAATGCGTAAAATGTCTGACTAATACATAATGGTATAATATTACTCAAAATCTACCTACGAATTATGATAATATGTATGTATAATATGCAGACCTATGTCCTATATATCTACTATAAAAATATATTCTTTACTTATTTATTATTATGAGTGATTATAAATTTATACCTAATCGCAGTATTATTAATTTTACCGAAAAATGTATTTCCGAATGAATATATTATATTATTAGATCTAGATTAGTAATGATAATTCTGTATTTCTATTTATTTTGTTGTTGAGTATCGATATATTATAGCTATAGCACTATTATACTGCTTTGAATGTATAAATTTGACACAAATAATGTTTGAATAAAAGCTTCAATGGTCTTGAAAAAAATTACAAGAATATTTCAATTTCTATGAAATGTTTGAAACTTTCTCGAATGTAAAATTGATAATATAAAAATAAATATTCATAAAATGTGTTTTTCTTTAAACAGTACTAATATACCTAACAATTGTATTATTCTGATATAACAAATATAAAATTAAGTGGAATTAGATTAATTTATGAGAAAACTGCAATTAATTTTAGTATTAATAGTACCTACCTACCTACATATTTTAGTTAATACATAATAATATAGTTTTAAGCTATAAATGCCTATATGTTTCATATAAATATTCATAATAATTATTATAGTTGTATTATGATTTATAACATGATTATAATGATAATTAGTAAGCAACTTATAAAATTATAAAATAATATTATATCCATGAATTAAATTATAAAATTCAACAACGTTATAAGCACTTTTGAAAAATATAGGTACAGTAATTTTATAAAAAAAAAAATACTATAGAAATATGAACTATATACCCAAGTGCTTCATTTACAATTAAGCGTAAGATAATGTCAAACCAGGCAATACTAAAAAAATAACGATACCTCATTTATGAGGAGCTATATTAAATAATAGCATTCCTGTGGGTGTAAATACTAGGCGAACTAAAAAAGAGATATAGATATGAAGCCAACATTGACAGATTAAAATATACATTATACATTGCAATGACATTTTATTTCCGTTTTGAGGTGACAGCCCGTCACCGTCGTGCTATCGTTTAATAATATAATAATTTCTCGATTGCAAATAGCTTCTTCGTATCATCGTTACTATTATTTTCTTATCAGAGGCGAAACCAAAAATAACGGTTTTCAACACGATACTTTGACACATTTCAAAAATCGGGAAAGAGAGTGCTAGAGTGCTAGACACGGGCGATTGGGTCCAGGAAACGGCCGACGAGCGGTCAAAAAAGGCGTTAGCCATTGGATTGAAAGGGTGGTGAAGTACTGCGGCGGCGTGCGGCGCGGCGGTAGTCACCGGGCCACAGCATTCACGCCCCAATAACGCGCCCTTATTGCAAACAGAACAGAGTCTAAACGTACAATAATATTTACAACGACGCGGTTTATCTACATAATTATTATTATAAACAAATATTATAAAGTGTACCTGCGCAAGTGTGAGCAAACGTTACGAACGCGCAGTACCTAATATCATATTACTATGTATGTATATATATATATATATATATGGTTTTAAAAATAAAATAACGTACCTGCTTCTTGTCCTCCGCCGGAGCACCTGCTACCGGCAGCGTCCGTCTTGTCTCTTCCGCTGGACGCCGACATGATGAGCAGCGAGCTTATCGTAATATTATGTGCGTAGGTACGATTCGATGTCGGTGTGCCTGCGTAGATCCGCGATAATATTACGGTACGGTGTTCGTTAAGTCAGGTAGGTATCGCGTTCGCATGACTTTCCCGCGGCGCGCGAAACCGTCGAAAACCGCGAAAACGAGTCGCTTAAGTCTGGCACAGACGACTGCCGACTACGGCGGCGATGATACTATTTACAACGATATTTTAATATTATTATTGCAAATTTGCAATTACTACCGCGGTAGTGGTTGACTACGACCACGAGGGTGGCAGTGTGCGCGCGGCGACCGGGGGAGTGTGCGAACCGTGAAAATGCGCACACGCGACCGACGAGACGGTGTCCGTTGCGCCTACGTTCGACGACGATCGTGTGCCGAGAAACGTTCGACCGGCCGTGTGCCGAGCATGTGTGCTACTGCCGAGTGGTGTCGGCGGTGTCGCCGTCCGGCCGGTCGGTCGGTGGTGGCTGTGGCGCGGCGGTAACCGTATATACCGCGCACGCGGTTCATGCGCCGCCGCTTCTCCCCGCACCCGTCTTCACCCTACTACACGCCGCCGAAACATAACCGGTGATCGCGTCGCGGCGGCGGCGGCGGCGGTCGTCGTCCCGTCGTCACCACGGCAACTGCGTCGTCGTCGTCGTCGTCGCAGTCGCGAACGTCGCGGACCTTTTTTGTTCACCTCTCCGTCACAGCCGCCTTGGTTCGCAGCAACACGAGATTTTTACACTAACGCTCGAACAGTGCAAAAACCACCCGACGCCGTTGTTTCGGTGCAGTCGTAAAACGCTCGGCGCTTATTATTATAATATACACCATCACGCCGCCCAACGGGCACAAACCTATAAGTATGCAGTGCAGGGGCATTTAAATAAGTACCTAATATTCTACGGCCTAGTGCGGACGCCCGAAAGAACCTATTCCGAAACAACTGAAACTTTGTCGAGGGGAAATGGGTTAGGCTGGGTGAATAGAAATAAATCGCCGAGTCGGCACGTCGGTATTTCACAATAACCAGATAGAAAAATCGACCGTATAACTATTTAATAACTATCAACATCATTTATATAGCAATAAAAGTATGCGAACAAATTAATTAAAGATAATAATTTTATATTGGTAACCTATTAATAAGCTATTATACTATTATATATGGTATACTTTAATACCTTTATAATATTATTTATTGTACCTATGTAACTATTACCTATACTATATAATAAGCAATACCTATATTATTATTGAGAGTGAAACAGAGGGTGAATATTTAATTCCACATTTCGTGGGTTTCAAAAAGATTAGATCAGTGCACAAGTACCTATTCAATGGTGTATTAACGTTTGTCACATACACAAACCCATGTATTAATATTTTGCAAGATGTATGTTGAAAATTAGTTTAGATCAGTTTTGCACAAATAAATAATTAGCAATATCAAAGATTTATTGTTATAGTTATACTATTGAACTTGAATTACAGTTAAACTAAATATATAGGGAGTTAATCACCCTTATTCATTGAGTTGATAGTAAATGTAAAGTTAGCAGTGATATATTAGGTGACGGCAGTATTATATTATACATTGGTGCATCATTTAAATTTGAATTTAAGTGCATTTGTTAGTACCTATGCTAACAAATACCTAATAATAATATTAAAACCTAATATTCTTTACTCTTTAGACTATATTATAATAAAACTTAAATAGAGTATAGTTTAGTGATACAAGTGCATTCCGGGCCGTACTATCGGTTAAGCTATTTAGGCTATAGCCTAGCCGTCTAGGGTAACAAATTGAAAAGGTCGAAATAACAAATTTAGAAGTAAAATATCGATTTGTAAATTACGTAGTAAATTAATTTTAGTCTATGAGCAGCCTTAATCCGGCCCTGAACGCAGTCTGCGATATAATAAATGGTAAGCCTACCAAAATCAATTATAAATTATAACAAATGTATTACAATTACTGAATGTTAAATAATGATCAAATTCTTACTAATTTTTTAAATATGTAAAATCAATTTTTTGTTTAACTTATTTTACTGCAATTCAAATTTTGATTAAATTAGATATAGGTACATACAAAAAAATGTTCTTCTTGGTACCTTTCAATTTTAGTAAATCTATCTAATTAAAAAAATATGAATAGTAAAGACTCGAAAGTTGAACTTTGTGAAATTATGTACCTATTGTATTATTTTCTTTATAATATACATTATACACAACAAAATCTTCAAAATAACCAACAGTTATAAATTATAATCTATTACATATTTTAGACTCAGAACCTATTCACGCAATCACACAGTTCTACAAACCTACAGTACATCGATATTAACTTAATTAAAAAACATAAATATATATTTTAAGCGATATTTTTGGTAAAAATAAGTTATAAATTAAATCTACTACATTACTGAAAATAAATAACAAATATTAATTATTATTATCGTATTCTTCAAACAGACTCAACAACTAAATAAAGCAGTTGATTTAATTAATTTAATTACGATAAAATACAAGTGATATCAAATAGACTGCAGATAGTAGTATACATATAATTTAATACCTATTCTTAATAATATTCATGGAAGCTAACAGATCATCACCATTTAAAATCAATTAGTCAACGATTATGAGTTCATCATCGAATTCAAATTTATCTCATACATTATAGTAACCTACTCAATAACGAGATTGACTCGAAATCTACTACACACCAGAATTATTACCCAATTTTAATTATTGATAATAAATTAAGTCATTATTATGTATTTTAGAGGTGCGGGGGAACTCCCACAGTTCAGTTTTAATTGTTTGTGTAGGCAGGTACTTTTTGAATTCCATCGCCTCTCCTCATAAAATTTAGTTCAGCGCCACTGTAGGAGTTTAATATACTCTTTTTTAATTATTATGATTCTCTAATACCTTATACCCTTCTCCTAATCTATATTATAATACACCGATTTAGTACTTACACCGAGCTGAAAAAAACAAAAACTCTACAGCAACTTAATATTTATTTTAATTGGCTGAAAAATATAAAACTATATAACAAATTTGAAGCTTTCTTATTAAGTCTTAGTTTAAAACTATTAACATGCATGAGTTAATTATTTATAAATTATAATCAAGTAATATTTAGTTTTTTAAAACTAATACTTATAACTTATAGAATATAGTAACTATATAAAAATTGACTGATTAGAAAGATGTAATGGTTTGTAGTTGTTTTTATAAAATTATTAATAATTTATAATAATACAGATAAATTTCAATTTTGTATATTATTAATATGATATTTTAATCATTCAATATTTAACTGTGCTCTTTTATAAAAGTATTCAACATATAAAGATCTACACCCTGTACATTCGTATGTACCTCACACATTTAATTAAATTTTTAGTTATACCTACTGGTACTTATGATTTGTAATAATTACAACTTATTATAAAATAATACTTTTGTTATTACTTTACCTTTTATTTATTTTTATTACAATTTAGTATTAATAAAACAAAATATAAATTATATTAATTATATATTTTGATTGTCATATAAATTCATAAAAAATGCATACAAATTATT
Organism: Aphis craccivora; assembly: GCA_009835225.1. Taxonomy (NCBI): domain Eukaryota; kingdom Metazoa; phylum Arthropoda; class Insecta; order Hemiptera; family Aphididae; genus Aphis; species Aphis craccivora. The sequence continues at coordinate 24,543 of VUJU01002865.1, forward strand.
CCAAACAAAAATTGTAAAATTCATTTGTAAATAATGTACGTACAATATAGGTAAATTAAAATATAACTTATATGATGATATAACCGATACAGGAATTACGAAGTAGACAGTTTTTAATATTTTATTTAGGTTCCTTATTTAATTTTGAAATGATACTTAACTGCGTACTTAAATTGGGTCTAATGTGTAGTTTTTGTGTCTATATCGTGCGAATTCTCATATGCATCGCCGTAGTTTTAAGCTTCCTATACGATTTCACGAAGAACTTTCATTCGTGTAGTAACTAATATATTTTATTGTTAATTACTACCTATTTGACCTATTATAACCTACTAGCTGAACCCGTGCACTTCGTGGCCCGTTAAAAATCCTACCTCTTATATGTCTCAAACTGTGTGTTAAATTCGTTACCTGTGATTATGCTAACAGTAATTTTTTTCGCGCTAATTATTATTATTGTAACTAATAGCAATCAAACTAAAATATCAAATAAGTAAAATTTCTATCGTAAATCTCAAATTTTTTATTTTACAAAACTATTTTATGCACTTTTTTCCCTTTAAAATGCGAATTTCGAAAAATACTTTCATAGTGCCCCTATACATAGTAATAACTAATAAGTATATTTAGTGAAAATTTCAAATAAATCGGTTCAGTAGTTTTGGCTGCACTTTGATTCCACCCTTCATTTATGTATAAAGATTGTAAATCGTACATGTCTCACTTCTAGAAACAATATAAATGGATTAAAATAATCTCGTCTTCACATTTAGCTTGACCCTCAATTTTTATAAGCTATTAAACACACGACTGTACAAACAACAATTAATCCAGCATACCGAATATTAACACAAAGTGTGTGTGCCTGCTTATACGGCTATATAATCGGTCAGTATCTACTTAGAAGGGATCATCACGCTCTCTCATGACAATAATACACAATATATTTAAAATCATAATAATTAATTGGTTTTAAATATTTAGAGGCATCATAATCAATTTATAAACAAAATTATTATATATTTCATTGAAAAATATAATTTTTTTTTTATCTAGTAGGTGTATTGACATAAATTATTTGTGTACCAAAGATAATTATAAGGGATAATGGTCAATACCATATTTTAATAGACAAATCGTTTAGAGACAAATTTGGTAATAAGATAAAAATGTCCATATACAGCAGTATTGCAATGCGAATAACCGTTTCAATCAGATGTCAATCGATTGGGCTACCTGCAGTTGGCATTTTACAATAGTATGTTATGCAAATATTTGAATATTCAACTGTATTATATTAATTTTTAAATTATAAATATATTTTTCCTAATAATATACCACCCATACTTAATATTAAATTTTTATGGACTAAGAAATTCAAATCATGTTTCAACATCAATTTATTTGAACTAAGAATAAAGCTGACAAGAAATCAATCAGACGTAAATTTAATAAAATATTCATAGATAATTATGAATTATGATTTATACTTTTGCGTTTATTTTGGTAGTAAAAATAGTTATTCAACATTGTATTATATCAATTATACCTAATCAATGATTATTATAAGTACCAATGCACAATTATATACGTTGACTATTGAAAGAACATTTTAACTAAAATCCTATTTAGTTAAATTTCATAATTAAATAGTAAATTAAAAAAATGTATTTCGAATAAATGCTTAATGCAATATGACTCTAAAATCAAGAGGTATATATACTTGTATGAATGAAAATAAAAATATTTTTAATTTAAGGCATTGCACAAATAATATTGATTGAGATTTATGGATATTCTATTGTTATTTTAAACTATGAGTCCTAGAAGGGTAAGGGCTAAAACCCTATTTTAACTTTCCAACTTTTTTCTACCTTCTCTCCCCAAAAACAATATTATTCCTTGATTATAATAAAAAATATTGAAATATTGTGTAGGTAGTTAACACATATCAGTAATTTATTAGTAATCCTTAGCAGAACTTAAATCACTAAATAACCACAAGTGTCATTATCTAATTAGTAATTATACTATAATAATAATATAAACCACAAGTGTCATTATCTAATTAGTAATTATACTATAATAATAATATACTATATTACTATCTATTGTAAACCTTATCTATATTATATATTGTAATAATTGTCGAACTATAATAGTTATATACTGAAAGTTCTACAAATTAAAAAATAAAAAAAACCACAAGTGTTACTTCTGCAAAATACAACGTATCTGTCTTTACTCCTTATATTATATTCTTTTTATTCTTTCTTATATTACCATGATAATAATAAAATAAATTATTAGTTAGTAACACAACCATGGTTAATAGATTTTTATTTATAGTATTTATGGTACGATACTTCGATTATACAAACAATTATACTTACACCTATAACTTATAAGTATTACATTCTTATCTAATATGAAGTAATATTCATGTGTATTATTATCATAGAGTAATATATTACTATAATATATTACTCTAGGGTTATTATTGTTAATAATTTATTATTATAAATGATAATTGGTATCAAATTATACACTTATTTACTGCAGCTCTCTACTATTATAATATTCATTGTTCATATTTTTGTAATGATTAATCAGTACTGAATAGTGTCTAGTTAAACATGGTTGCTAAACGAAAAAATGTGTTTTCAGTATTTTATATGAAACATTAGAGAGAACCATTTTTACCTTGTTAAGAATGATCATTTACTTACGATCCACGATAACAGTAAAAAGACTAAATAATAGTCAATAATTGACAATGAAAATATTAATATTAGATAACAAAAAAAAAAAACAATCAACGAATTATATGTTGTACAAATTTTTACTCAAAACATTCCAAAAATGATACAATTATAAGATTGGAGCCATACTAGATAAATAAATTTAAAAAAAACACTTTTTATACATAATTTGTTGCATAATCTATTAAAAATATGATTTTTACAAAAAATATAAATGAAAGAAATATTTAGTTAAGTTGTTTTTGTAAGATTTA
>VUJU01002866.1:0-19066 GCA_009835225.1 Aphis craccivora
AAATTTAATACAAGGTTTTTCATAAGTTTAGCTTACAATAATTATAAAATAACTTAAATTTTGACGTATTCAGGCCATTAAAACATAAACCAACTTTTTTACCAACCACTGAAAATTATATCCTAGGCTGACAAATCATCTCCGTTCAAAATCATTTTTCGTATACAATGATACCTATCATTGGATTTAAATTTAACACTCCTATAATATATAATAATGATCCATACGGCATCAAATGTACAGCAGAGCGGTACCCACTTGCCTGCTTTTTTTTATAACTATTATGCGGTAAGTCAGACTAATGGACATTATTGTATTACCTATGTATTCTTATAATTTTTGAATCACTATAAAATTAACTTATAAGAAACTTTTCAGGTATTTGACTAAGCCAAAAAATTTTAATCGATATTTATATATAAAAAAAAAAAAAGCTATACAAAAACGAATATTCCAAATGCCTATAAATAGCCTTAAAATAAGTGAAATTTTCAAGTAGCTATCTACGGCTTATGCCTTTTACTTATTGAATATTAATAAAATAAATATTAAAACTCGTTTGATTATATAATTTACGATATTACGTAAAAATTTAAATTTCAAATGCTTATAACATTTTCCTATTATGGGGTTTTCAGTTTTCTCTATAGTTATTTAAAGAAAAACTTATGGATAACTTATAGTAATGAATTTTTGGAAATCACCCCTGAAGTTTGAAATTGGAGCAATATTTCGATAAGTTATCATGTACATAGGTCACAGACACAAAAGAAAAAACACATATCATTGTAAAATCAATATATTCATCACTTCGTTAAGAATCTAAAAAAGCAAATGAAATAAAAGCACGAGGAAAAAAATGCAAATGAAAAAAGGCGTATCGCATAATATTATAGGAAGGTGTAGCGTGTAGCAAAAAGCAATAGGTAGGTATAGATATGCAATATAGTTAATTTTTTCCTAACACCTCAGATTTAAAATAATAGATTTAGAATAATTTAGAATAGAAATTAAAATATAAAATTAAATACATACTGCATTTTACTCAACATCAATATTGTGTCAATATAAAACATAAATATATCATACAAGTATACAACTTATAATGTAAGCCAATATTAGTATGAGATGAGATATTGCTATAAATTATAATAAAAAATGTTTTAGAAAAACATTCATTGCTTCTATCGCTAAAATAATTTGATATAGGTACTAATACCTATATAGTACTTAGTACCTATTACCTACATAACATATTAAGTTGGTAATAGTTAAAAAAAATATTCACTAATCAAGTTAGTAGGTAGGTACAACTTTAATGGGAATGGATAGGGGAAATGGTGAAAGCCGAAAGGGCTACAAAACACAAAAGCTATAAAATAACCACGTATATTTTCATGTATTTTTTTGAGAAAGTAATTTAGTTATATATTGTTGAATGTTGATAGGTATGTTATTAAATTTTATATCAAGTTATTAAAAGTATTTGAATTAAATAAAAATATGCCGATTGATTTTTTTTCAGGTGCCTTTTTCCTATTACCAAATTCGGCAAATTCCCTTTATTGAGTTAATCTTTAATTATTTTTCATTATTTTTAAGGATAGTGGGACTTTTTCATTTAACCTCTCAAAGTCTCAAAAGTAAAAACATTAAAAATATAAAATAGTTCCAATTTTCTATAAATACTCTATCAAGATTCAAGAACAAAGTTGAAAATTGAAGCATTTTATTGACTATTTTAATCGTGTAGGTACTTTGTCTTTAACCTAAACTTTAGGTAGACACCTTTGTTGGATTGGTTATAAATCAACTATTAGTTTGTTATCGGAATCTAAAATACAATGACAAGGCTAAAACATTTTTTTTTAAATACTAAAATTAAATTTAAGAATAATTTTAATAAATAAATATAGATAAGTACATACCTATATTTATACCTATACTTTATAGTATTTCTGCCTATGTGTAGAACTTAGATCATAGGTATATGATCATCTTATATTCTAAGGTGTAGAAGAACGTTGAAACATTTTTTTTTTATGTAGTTAGGTTGATAAGCTTCAGAACGGAATTATCAGTAAATAAAATGTTTGACAAAATGTACGAGTCTCTTATATTAGTTATATTAGATCCGTTTTTTATTATTTTAAGCAAATAGGATGGAGTGATCATGATGGACTGATGGAACAAATATTCGACATAATGTCTACAACGATCTTACAAATAACAATGTACCTACAAGGTATACAATATGCATAAAGAGTTTACCAAATAAATAATAACAAAATAGTGTAGGTACCGACATTTTGAATTTTAGGATCGGAAAATATAATTAAACTCATAGATAATAATTATATCTTCTTCTTATAAATTCCTTTCGCATTTACCTAATACAGTAATACATTTGTTTTGTTAGGATTATAAATTATAATCGTCCGAAGTTGGAAGTTTATTATACCTACAACAAAATACTCCGAGAAATATTCTGCTTCATTCAAAACGGTAAGAAACTTATACAAAATTACAACGATAAACAATAATAATTTCAATAAAATGGTGTTTTTTTCGAATGTAAATCATGGGAGCCGGGAGAAAAATAATTTAAAAAATCATTAATAGAGTTAAAAATATTCGATAAAAGAATCGCCTTCAATAGGTTTGGAGAAATTTAAAAATAACAATTTAATATCCATAATTTGTCTGAATAAATATAGACAAGTGACAGTGACAACGATGTCATAAATATATTTTAATAAATTATAATATTACATATTAATTTATTTTTATCATTTATCATCACGTCGTCATTCGTCAGCCAGTCGTGTTAAATCATTAACCATTATTATATTATTCATAAATTCATAATATAAATTATTATTATAATAATCATATTGCATTATACAGTGACGCATTGTCGCAGACCGGCAGACCGAAGACGCCAGACAGACGGCCCGAGCTTACTTCAAATTTCAATATTGTAGGCTGTAGCAGTGCCGAGTGGTATGGAAGTTACAACAATGAAAATGCCGTACAGTAACCAAAATGTCACGATAATCTATCGTTAAACTATAAGACGACAGAGTGACGAACAGTCAAATGTTCACGGTCGACCAAACGGCAAACGGCCACCCGCGCAAGCCACAACGGTTACCCAGTCGATCAACTGCTAACGCCCCGTTTTTGTCGACCATTTTTTTTTTCATTTTTTCCCATATAAATAAAAATCATTATTAAGATAACGACGTGAATGATGTGATATAAATTATTATTATTATTTGTTTACAATAAAACTATTTCATTCGTTTTTGATTTGTACACGATTAGGATTTTTTTCACTACTATTATATTTAATTATTCATTCATAAGGTGACGGTAGTACGTACGATTCCTCACGAATTTCATTTCACCAGTGCAACTCAATAGCTAGTGATCGAACTACGTATTTTACTGCTTAACAATGCATTCGATATGTCGTTTCTCTGCGAATATTCTGTCAGATGCCTTTTGCTCAAACTACTAAATCGTAACTTATTCAATCTATTAGACTATCTTTGAAACGTTCGACATCACAGCATATGCATGCAGCCATGATCTCAGAGCATTGTACGTCCATCAATCAAAAATCAACAGTGATTTATCTGTGGTTAGTTGTAAATAATATTATATTATATATCAATTAATTATTTTTGTTACTGTGTTCAATTTTTTTATTTAAAAATTCGTTATTATGCTAATAATAGTTAATACCGTTAGATTTTTTGAATTGCTTAAGGATTTTTATGTGAGCAATTTAAAGGACTATTGCTGGGTTGCCCGAAAAATCGAATAATTTAATGGACAAAATACTAATGATTCATTATGTATAGTATTATTTATGCAACTTGGCAAAGTGTCTATGCTCTTTACAATTACATAAGTATTCTAAAACAAAATAAATTTCAAGTTAATAAAAAAAAAAAATGCTTATGTTATAGTCGATTTAAAATTACATTCAAGAATATTTTATGTAAATTATCTTAAGTAAAAATCCTTGTTCAATTATTTTATTTATTTATTTTTATTATAGTGTGCATAAATAAAATTACCATTATAAATGTCATTCTTATAATCAGTATCACTTAATAAATTTTTTTACACATCTGGAACCATTATTATTATGTTAATCGAACGAAATATTATATGCATAACATACACTATAACCATTACAATTAAAATGTATGAGTTATAACTTATAAGTTATAATCATTGTAGATTATTGAATAAATGTTTTGATTTTATATTTATGAATTATGATAAGTATTGAAACTTGAAACCTTATTCATTTACTATTTACAACAAAGATATAGTCCAATACATAGTAGAGGAGTCTGTTACTAATAATTGTTATTACTGCATATTGATAATGTTATTTCAAAGGTGTAGTGGTTGCTAACCCTAGTTATAGGACTAAATACTACCATCTATTATATTGATTTATATTTGCATTAAATAATATTTTATGTTTCACTTGAATCTAAATTAAATTTTTATCATTGATATGTTCTTATATTAACTAGGTATAGTACCTATGATATTTTTATAAGTTTTTAAATTTAAATTTACAAATAAAAAAATTCCTCAAGGTATAGCTATTATTATTACTCATTTGAAATGTTAATATAATTGTATATCAATTAATTTTAGCTGTAGTTATATATACCTAGTAGTATATAAGTTTATTTTATATTTAATATTATTCCATTTTTGGAAATAAATAAAAATACATAAAAATATCATTAACGTATTATCTTTCAATTACTGTTTACTAATTATAATTATGTTGATTACTCATAATCATTTTAAAATTTCCATTAAATATAAACACTTACAAAATATGTTTAACACATTTTAAATTCTATAATAATATAATATATAAAAATTGATATTGGCATTTACTTAACCATTTCATATTTTTCTGTGAAGAAAATTATCATATTATTATTTAAATACAAATTAATCAGGTACTTAATATAATATGTATCAATTTATTGATATTAAAATATTATGAATTGACCATTCTTGAAAATGTGGACAAATTTATAATTAATAAAAAGTTTGTCTTTCATTGTTTTGGTAAAATTAATAATGTTTTCCAAACATTGTTAGTGCTTTAAGCCTTGAATCTTAGCCATGGAATACATCTAGGCTTTAAGCTACATTACTATATATAAAATTTATAATGTCATTTATGTTTTATTGGTATTATTATTATATTAACATATAAATTAAAATATGTAATTTTTTTTTCTGACTATACTTTATGTAACTTTAATGTTTATAAATGTTTAAATGTTTTTTTAATGTTTAAAAATATAGTTTTTTATTAAATGTTCAAGAGTGAAACTAATAATAGTGAATTAATATAATATAAGCGCTTAGCTATACATTTTAGAATGACATAAATTTTACATATTTTCAAGTTTGTAATGAAGTTTAAAAAGCTTCATATAATTCAATAAAATTAAAATTAGACATGGATGTTGGAATACGTATTATTTTTTTCAAATTTGAGAATTATTTTAAAATAAAAAATATAGGCGACTGTAAGTTAAGCTCAGTAATTTTTAATTAAATAATTTTACTTAATGGTTTAAAATATAAGGTATTTGATTTACAGCTTTAATTATATCTATAACAATTATAAACTACTATCTCCCATTGAGAAAATTGAGACAAATTATAACTATTATACAGGAATTCTTGGGTTCGGGTTTTCTTTTATTTTACATGGCACTTGAATAAATTCTAGTCCTCCCACATACAAATTTCTATATGAAATGACCTTGTTGTGAAAAATGTTACAAATACTTGTCATAAACATTTTTAGTATCACAGTTTAATTGTTAATGATTAGCTATCACAATATTATAATAATATTTATTATTTAATTTATGAATTCAATAATTGTATCTGTTCCTATAGTATTATGGTTTATATATAAGTATTTGTTACTGATTATTAGTATTTTAGTATACAAGTGAATCTGAGATTTGGTAAATTGAATTATAATAAATTAAAAAATGTAATTTTAAAAGGAAAACTATACATAATTTATACCCTCATCATTGGTATGCACGTGGTTGACTGCTAAAATGTTAAGTATCACTACTTGCCACAATGATGGATTTAAAGAACAGGTTACATGCGAGTTTCTAACTAAAATTATTTTTCTTCAAACTAATTCTATATAGGCTGTGTGCTGATAAATTTTAAATAAACAAATTTATATTTAAGTACTTCAACAAATATTCTTTTTAATCTATACAAAGTAGAAAAATTAATCTTATCAATTATGTATGCATTTACTTAGTTTTATGAATAGTTCATGAAAGTATTTTAATACTTTCATTTTAAAATATATTAATAAAATGTAATGAAAATATGAAATTCTACTTAACATTACGATATTATTTATGCATTGAAATCTTTTAATTCGGATTAATTTTAGGTTTAAACTATTATTTAAAAATGATTTATAAATATTAAATACTTATTATTAAGACTTTTATATTTATAATTTAAGCATTAATATAATTTAAATAATATTTTTAGAAAATTTCTTATGGATTACTTATGACGTATAATGATAGAAGGTGTGTCAAGAAGAACCTTAGCAGGATCGAGTGGCACATACAATGTTCGTGCTACCGAATTGGCTGTTGATCGAGGTCGTTTAAAGTCAATCAATGCTACTGTTGTGTTTCTTGATGACACTCAGCATTGTTTTAAACTTGATGTGAGTTTAGCATTTAGTAGACATTTTCAATTTTAATGATGACTAATATATTTTAATCTTGTTGTTATATTATATATTACTAATTATATTAATAAAATACAATTTTTAGAAACGAGCTAAAGGTGAAGCATTACTAGAAGCAGTATTTCAACATTTAGAATTAATTGAAAAAGATTATTTTGGTTTACAATTTACTGAAAATGGGCTAACTCCATCTGTATCAAATACAGATGTTTTAGTATGTTCATCATTATTATTATTATTATGAAATTTACCTAATATTGTGACTAACATTTTGCTTTTTTATTATCTTTAGAGATGGTTGAATCCTAAAAAAAGTATTAAAAAACAAATGAGAGGTAATTTATCATTATTATTATTATTACATAGATTATTTATTAATGATAATTTATGTTTGTTTTTTTATGATACAGTTTATTAAAAAAAAACATGAATATAATAGTTATAATTTGAAAATTATAGAATAAATAATTATGTTATTATATGTTATTTCATAATTTCAGGAGGATTTTTTTATTTTTGTGTAAAATTTTATGTGTCTGATCCAAGTAAACTTCAAGAAGAATATACGCGTTATCATTTGTATTTACAATTACGAAAAGATATTTTACATGGAAAACTTCTCGTGTCCCCAAGTACTGCATGTCTTCTCGCCAGTTACACTGTTCAATGTAATTTATAGTTTTAAAATAAATTACTTTACAAAACATTAATAAAATATTAATTTAATGTTTTAGCTGAACTTGGAGATTATCACCCTGAAGAACATAAACCTGGATATTTATCTGGTATGGTTCTTATTCCTGGTCAAACAGAACAATTGGAAAATCAAATTTCTGAATTACATAAATTACACAAGTAAATTATAAATAAATATACAAAAACAAATATATGCTTACTATAAACTTTTTTTTTTTAACTATTAGAGGCCAATCTCCTGCAGATGCTGAATTTAATTTTCTGGATCATGGAAAGAGATTAGATATGTATGGTGTTGATTTACATAAAGCGAAAGTGAGTATTTTTTATCATAAATTATTTAAAAAAAATAACCTGCTTTTAAAAATTATAAATTTTATTATTTTGTTAAAAAATAGGATTCTTCAGATAAAGAATTAGATATTGGAGTTACGTGTAATGGTTTAGTTGTATTTCAGAATAACATTCGTATTAATACATTATCATGGGCTAAAATAGTAAAAATATCATTTAAGCGAAGACATTTTTTTGTTCAATTACGAAGAGAAATGGTAAAAAAAACTATACATTGAATTTTTTATATTAATATCATGTATATTTTATGTTAAAGTTTAAAAATTCAATTATTACAGTCTGAAAATTATGATACTGTATTGGGCTTTAATATGATGACATATCGTTCATCTAAACATCTTTGGAAATCTTGTGTTGAACATCATTCATTTTTCCGGCTAAATCAACCCATTTGTCCATCAAATAGTAGAGGATTTCGAAGATTGTTGCCAGGTCCATTTCTTCTAGGTTCCCGGTTTTCATATTCTGGACGAACTGAAATACAGACAATAGAAGAGAGTCGTATGTCACAACCACGACCTCACCGAACATTTCTTAGGTAATTATTGTTTTATTTATACTTTATTATTTAAACAATAATAATTTATATTAATTAACTTGTAAAAAAAATTCTATTGCGGCATTTTGGTTCTAAAATTGTTATACAAATAATAACTATATTTTATAGTTAAGTTAAAAATGTATTTAGAAAAATTTTGAATTGTCAAACAAAATAAGCTCATATACTAAATTGTTTGTTTTTAGATTTAAAAGTAAATACTGTTCTAAACAACCAGTTAACAACAATTCTGAAAATAAGAGTACAAAATCAATTCTCAAATCATCTTCTAAAGGAGCACATGATAATAAAGTAAAGTCAGTCGATAAAGAACCAAGACCTGCTTGGGGTCCAAATTCATCACTTGTATCAGATGAGTAAGTTAAATATCATTTTGAAGGAAACAGCAGCGTCAAATTTTGTATGGAAATACCTTAAACTATTATAAATTATAAATTATTTTTTGAAACCATTCTATACATATATAAAAAAAAAAGATTTTAAAAGAGGTTGTTTTGTAAATCAATTGAAAGCCTAGTTTTAATTTTTATTTTGTTTTCAATAAATCAAAAACTATTAAATTTAAAATATGATTTAATTAGTAAATTTTATCTTAAAATAACCCCTAGCAGCATAATAATTTCAAAATTTCATCTGTTAGTTGCTTTACAAGATGATCATATTTTTCTAATTTAAAAAAAAATTATATTTGTTAAGAAATAATTTCTAAAAAATACTGCCTAGCTTATGGTTTTCTGTATGAATTTATTCACTGATGCTGCTGTTCACTTAAATAAAATGAATACTGTTGTAATATTTTATTTTCACATTGAAATTATGATTTTATAGTGAAGGTGGATTTATATCTTCAGCTGTCCGTCCAAGTAGTAGTAGTAGTGGAACTGGATTAGCAGCAGCTGGCCGAAATTATGTTGATGATGACATGTCAAGTAGTATTTATGATATCCCTGCATATGATACAGAATCTTCTTTGGTAATAATTTATAATTATATAATATTATAGTATAGTGCCTAATCACTTAAATTAATAAAACTTGTTCAATAAATAAACTTAACCAGTGTGATTAATGACATAGATTATTCCAATAAGAGTAATTTAAATTATTTTTACTGTAAGACATAATATTTCCATTGAATAATTTTGGTGTAGGTTAGGTTAACCAATTTTTGTTGAATTTACATTTATTTCTTAATACTAATATTATGTATTATGCCCATTTTATAGTACTGCTGGTAATTAATTTTCAAATACTCTTATTTTAACTTAAATTATATATATAAATAAAAAAAAATTATCTTTAATGTAGTTCGTATTTTTTACAGGGTTGCGAAAATAATGTTGTTTGCATTCATATGAATGCTGATGAGGAAGGGCGATTTGGATTTAATGTAAGAGGTGGTTCAGATTTAGGATTACCAATTGTTGTATCCAGAGTTGTCCCTAACACAGCAGCTTATCGATCACAACCTAAACTCTGTGAAGGTGATCAGGTTAGTAGTATATTTTATTTATTCTCTTAGTATTTATTTTAAAACTTAATTTGATATTGTTCACTCAACTTCTAAGTTTAATTTTTCAATGTTATTTATACTTTTTTTTATACTATTTGAGTGTACAATTTTAATAATATCAAATAATTTAGGTTTTAATGATAAATGGACAAGAAGTTAGTGAGATGGTCCATGACGATGTGGTAAATTTAATTAGAGCAGCTAGAGATGTTGAACATGATGGAAAATTAGTTTTAACTGTCCAACAAAAAGGTAATTATCATAAGATATATTTTATTATTAATTTGTAATTTGTTTATCATCATGTTTATATAATTATTTCTTTTATTTATAAAATCAATCAAGAAAAATTTATTGAACCAGATATCTATATTCTATATTTTATATCAGATATTTATATAACCTTATATAAAATAAAATAAAAATGTTTTTAAATTCAATTTACAAAATATTATGATAAAGGAGTATTTAAATTGTTTAATATTTAATATATTTTTAAATAAATATATTGGATATTATTTATCCTGCTGAATAAGTATAGGGATAAGTTTTTTTGTATTTAAACATTTTAAAATAATAAATATTGCCTTTTAAATATTTTTCTTAATATAATTTAGTTGGCCATTAAATTAGTGTTTCTATTGCTTAACAACTTGAAAAATTAATTTTTAATATTTATTTATTTATAGGAAATGTAATTAAAATGTGTTATGAAGTTGAATTAAAGTCAAAATTATAAATTTGGATAGCTAAAATAAGACATATAATAAAAATAAAAATAATGATAATGTATTAAAAATGTATTTAATAGGTAATACATTTTTATTTATCACTATAGTTGAAATTTATGTTATTATTCAATATAAAATAACTACCCATAATTTTTTGGAAAATAAATTATAAATGTATGTTATAAAGATATTTTTTTACTTAAATTTTTTTAATTGTATCAATAAATGTTAATTAAACATTGGGATATATGGACGAACAGTCATTATGTAAAGTTACCTAAGTATACAAATTTAATAACAATTAAAAGTATTGATTTAGTCACTAAATATTATAATGTAGTATAATACTTTATAATGTAGAAAAATCAATGTTTCTATAATAAGTTATAATGTACAGGTGATGATGATGATGATGATGATGATTTGAAAGAAAAAGAAGAAGAACCTTTATTTCAGTATATACCAGAATCTCCACCAAGTGTTATGTCATCTGATCCATTAGTTCAATCTATATTACTGCTTGGAGATGGTTTAGCAAGTGGATCTTTACTAACACAGTTTGAACAGCTCTATAGGCATAAACCAGAAACTCCAATGGATAATGCTAGAACCACTCAAAATATACATAAAAATAGATACCGTGATATAGCTCCATGTAAGTATAATTTATGATTTATAGACAAAAAAAATTACATTTATGTGAAGAAAAAAATATTTAAAATTTGAAAATATAATACATTCTTATATTATTCAGATGATATAACTCGATATATTATCAAAAATCAAGACCATGATTATATTAATGCCAACTATATAAATATGGAAATACCAGGTTCAGGAATCATTAACAGATACATAGCAACACAAGGTTAGTAAATACATATTAATGTTGGAGTTATTTATTGTTTGAGTTTACTCATGGTTTTTATTTTTCACAGGACCACTTCAAACAACAATTAGTGATTTCTGGTGTATGGTATTAGAATCTCGTAGTACCTTAATTGTTATGGTTACTGCACTTGTTGAAAAAGGCCGACAAAAATGTGCTAAGTACTGGCCACCAATCAATGAAACATTAGAAGTTAACAGCAATATAACATTAAAATTAGTGTCTGAAGAAACTGATACTTCTAACATTATTGTTTACCGACAAATAGAGTTAACTGAAACAAGCGTGAGTATTCTTAAAAAGACATCATAACAGCATTTTATTTGTTCCTATTTTACAAGGAATAGCTAATTTATTACTAGTATTTTACGTTTAATTCCATTAGTTAAATATTATTTTGAATTGCTCTAATATCAAATAAAAACTAAATTTGTCTTGTGTTTATGTATTTTTTTAATTTGTAGTTCACAAATTGATTTTTTATTAAATGTGCATAAATGTATCTAATATAGGTAATAAATTGTATTAGTCATCACTCATCAAAATTCCATATACCGCTCATATATTATTATGTTCGTATTTTTTGTTCAATCAATAATTCCCTGTAAATGGATAAATAATAAACAATATAACAATAAGGTTTTTACAGTAAAAATAATGTTATGAAATAATATTTTATGATTTTTAGCTAATAGATTTAAGGATATTGAAAAAATCTAAATTCAAAATTGTTTTGTTATCCTAACTAACTAATAAACCATATTCTTTTAAATTATAATTACATGTTTAGTTTTATTTATGAACATGAGTTATACATAATTAATTTTTAATGTATTTTACAGACTAATGAAACTAGATCTGTTACACAACTTCAATATAGTTTATGGCCTGATCATGGTGTTCCAGATGATTCAGATCGCTTGTTAAATTTAGTAGGAGCTGTGCGTAAAGAACGTGCAGGTGTTGTTGAACCTGTTATTATACATTGTTCAGCTGGAATTGGACGTACAGGAGTGATAATTTTATTAGAGACTGCATTATGTTTAATAGAAGCAGGTCAACCTGTTTATCCACTTGAAATTGTCCGACAAATGCGAGATCAACGAGCTATGATGGTACAAACTTCAGTAAGTACACTTTAAAATGAATATATATATATATATATGTACATTAAATTTAGATGTTGATTACTCATTTTTTGCAAGGAGGTATGTTTTATCTATGTGTAATTACACACACTATGTAATAATTTAAAAAATATACTATTGTGATTTTGAAATTTTACATTTGATGTATTAATATACTATTATTTATTACTAATACTTAAATTAATTTATACATTTTTTTCTTTTTAGAATCAATATAAATTTGTATGTAGTTGCATACATTATGCATTTACACAGGGTATTGTGAAACCATTGCCGGAATATAGTCAACAATAAAATAATCCGTCTTCTGGTAAATACAATTATCCTTTAAAAAATGTATTTATTTATTTATTTTATTTTTATTTATACCTATACTACTTCCTTTTTTGACATTTAAACGGTAGAAAAATTGAATATTATATCAATATTATTTATTATGTACCATGACTTAACTTCGAATAAGCATCAATCATTTTTCTTATTAGATTTATTATTTATAATTCCTTATTGAATTAACCATTTATTTTTGCCCCCATTAAAATTTTTATTTTATACATACATCATTTACTAATTTCATAACATTGTCTTAATTCTATTCTTTTTCATAAATGTATTACTGTGCTCCAAATATGTATGTAATTTATTTGCTTTTTGTGTGTTATTATAAACTTTTTGTTTGTGATTATATACTAATAAAAGAAAATGCTTATAAATAAAAGCTCTATGATTTTTGTGTTGAATGAAATATAAATGTTTCTGTTATTATGTTATAACTTATAGATTTTAAAATTATTTCCAGAGATATATAGTATTTATTATAAAATACATATTATAATATTATATGATTTTAAAGCAATGTTTTAAAATATGAATATGTATACACTTACATTTTATACTATCACCTTTTAGCAAATTACACAAATTTAGATGTCTGTGTTTAAATTTACAACAAACATTGAAATGTATCTCACTTAAAAAATAATAAGAAATTAAATTACACTAAACTTTTGAAGAACCTTTATACAATAATTAAGTCAAACATTTTTATTATATAAGTATTAAATAATTTAAATGTAACTATTTAATAAAAAGTATTATAATATCAATAAATGTATTTAATTAATATGTTTGTATAAACTTGTAGATGAAACAGTCAAAATACAAAGATTAGTAATTAATAATTATTTTTCATTAGTTCACGTTTGGTGGCTGAAAAGCATCACATCTTAAATGGTCATTTTTCACTTAAGAATAAGAAATAATTTAAAAATACTCAGTTTATAGAAACCAAAAATATATGTTATAATTAAATGCTAATGAATTAATAATTGAAATATTGTACAAATATAAGTAACAAATAGTTAATATTTATAATTAATATTAATATAAGTGTATTTTATATTCATGGCAGAAAATCAAAATTAACTGCATTTAATCATAACTAATTAATATGATTATTGAAAAACTTGGTTGAAGAACATTTCATGTACCTATTTCATCAGACTTTCACACTGTTCAATACTCCTGTACATTTAAGTCTATTCTATTTATTGATTTACAATATTAAGTTAACAAATAAGTTTTAAAAGCATCATCTTAAATATACTTTTTTAAAACCTATCCTATCTAAAATAAAAGTACGTTTGTACATGTTTTAAATATATTCATAAAATTAATGTGTTTTTATGTGAACCTCATTAATTCAGTAATCCTTTGTTTTGATATTTGCTGATTTACTGTATTTGACTCTGATTAATAACATAAGTGGTATATGTGTATAATGAATACTCAATAAAAGGATCTCATAAGTTCTAAGAAAACATGTATTTGAATTTAGAGTATTTTACGATACAAATTTCTTACATGAATAAATTTCATTTGCAGATTTAAATTATTTATATGTGGAGTAATAACTACAATTAGAAACATGAAAATGTTAACTATAGGATACAGAACATATCAATAAGACAACATTTTAGTATTTTTAATCTAAACGCCTGCTATTCGTACTTTATGCAACAGTCTTTGGTGGATTGAATATAATGTCCAAATTTTTAATTTCATCTGTAACAATTAACAAGTACAAATAAATAACACTATTCATTTAAAGCTCAAGTTATGTTGTGATAGTATACATTTTAGTGAGGTTGCTTTAGTTTGCAATAGTTGCCTATGAGTATTTAATTTTATGTAAGTAAGGAGTACCACTCACCATCCATAGAAAAAAAATTGGCTGTTAAAAATACAATTCCAAAATATAGTATTTATAAAGTACAGTAGAATTTATGACATTTATAAAATGCAAAGATTTAGAATAAGATAAAAAAAATTTAAAAAGACTAAGTTAGAGATACAGATTATATTTATTTCTGCAGGGAACATAAAATTTAGATCATATTAACTAAAGTCACAACATAACTGAATTAGAAATTATTTAAGTAGTTTAAACACTAATAATTTTGTTGTATATTATTATAATCAATTGTGTTAGCTAATATTAATTAATAATCACCTTCAGCAAATTTCTTCTTTTCTGCAGCAATCCTGGCTTCTCTTTCAGCAATCTTTTGATGACGGCTTTCCTTGGTTCTATCTTCTTTTTTTTGCAGATAACTGTGTCTAGTAGCTCCATAGGTTATACCCAACAACAGGAAGCTCCATCGACCAAACTGAATAACAATAAAAATAATTTGTAGTTTTTAAACACATACACACATACATATAAAAAATATTAACAACAAAACTCAAACAGTAGGTTTTACTAGTTGAATAACAAATAATAACTTTTAATAGGGAATTTATTTGTACAATGATGTATTATTGTGGCATTGTTTATTATAATGTACTTAATGCGAAAAAATCAATTTATTTTGTAAGAAGAAAAGTATTTTCATATATTATATGTTTCAAATTTAAAAAAAAATGTTATAATATATTATACTGTATGCATGTGTTAGGTATACAAGTTGTTTCTTTACTTCAACGATTGAGCGAGAAATGATTTTTGAGAGATAATTATAAAAAAAATATATGAGCAAAAAATAAAATGTAATATAATATAGTATAAAATCAAATATATTTTATAATATTAATAAATTATATAATTAAATAATAGTTAATTATCTTAATAATATTTTTTTATAAATAATTCAAATATATATAAGTAATTTTTTTGAATAATTTATTCAAACAATAATTAATATATCTTATTAAGTAATAATTAATTAATTTTAATGTCTAATTAAGGATCAATCAGATTTGTAGAATTTGTTAATTTCAAGTTGTTAAGTATTTTTTTAATTTTTATATTTGCTATAGAGATTTGAAACAAAACTAATATCAGATCCCCCCCCCCTAATTCTAAGTATTAAAAATATAATTATTATTTAGTTACATTTAAGTACATTAATCTATTTCATACTCAATAGTTGTTTTTAACGACTTCTATTTATAATTAATGTTATGAGTAAGTTTTAATTCTATCAACTTTGAATAATAAAATAAGAAAACATAAATATATAATCTTGAATTTTTAATTTTTTACCTCATAAACATGCAAACAGGGATTAGGTTGGACTGTTAAATATTAATTTTACATTTTTCTTTTAACACATTGACTGCGTACTGACACTAATTATTAGCTTCAAGAGTTTCATTCAGCAATGTGTTTAATGCCATTTGGCGTCCAATATATATTTAAAGTAAATAGTTTATAAATTCCTATGTATTTAATTCCTTACCTAAATACAAATTGGTATTATTATTATTTAGCATGAATAAACACATTTTTAAAAAAAGTATTTATATGCCGTTTAGAGGAGCAATTTTTTTATGTAATTTAAGTTATTTTTAGAAAAGTGACATACACATTGGGTGAAAACTGCAAAAGGATATACAGCCGTGTTATGTTTCATACCTATATTTATTGATAAACCTAACTGAAATATAATTTTTATTTAATCAACGAACTTGTTAGGTACTCACGCAAAAAAACAAATTATTTGCCTTTAACATTTATTATAAATTAGGTAAAATGCATGACATTGTATTCAACAGTTAATAAAATAAAATTAATGACCTTCACTTGACATTTAAAGTGTTATTTATATAAATATAAATATACAAACATTTTAAATGTACATAAATACCTATTAACATTATCGTAATTAAATCTTTGAATTAAATGAGGTGATCTACATTTATGTACCTATTGTTAATTTATATGAACTTAACCATTACTTATACTCAATAGTATCTTAGCTTGAGATTTATAATATGACCTATATAATAATCATTAGTAACAATAAATTCATAGAATTAATACAATCATAAAAAAATGTTTAACGAAAATGATAATATAGTACAGCATTTAATATCCAGTAATCATTATCAAGAACTTTGAATAGTGAGCCTAATTTTAAGTTCAGGCAATACCTACACATCATGAACATACACCTAAATGATTAGAAATTTGTTCAGCTCATTCAGTATGGAGTATGTAGAAATATTACAGCAGGTTAATCTTAATGGTGCACATCGATTGCATCTAATAAAGTAGTTAGGTAAGGAAATTTATATTAACAAACACATTTCAGTGTGAAAGATAAATAAAAATCTAAGCATTTTGATTTTCGTACATCAACGGTAATAGGTTTCTACTCTTTATCAGGGGAAGATAATTTGAAGTTCGTATAAACTGAGTGTTTTTTTAACAATACGCTTAAAGTAGATCCAATGGTTTAAATGGTAAACCGCACATTTTCGAGCGCAGCGACAATTAATGGTTCGGCTAAAAAAATAAACACTTACCCTGATAAGTGGCGATACATTAACCGGTGCTTTAAAGTCTCGCGGCATTTTGAAGATTAATGGAACGAAGTTTGCGTTCAAAAGTCAATAATCTTTTCTTAGTGTAGCAAAATATTTGCCAGTATTACAATTGATGGCGTTTTGGGTGTAAGTCTGTCACCTGGCTATGAAAAAATTAAATGTTAATACACTAGAATCTGATAGTGGGGAAGAGATTTTCTTCCAGACGTACCAACCCGACGGTCAGATGTTATCGTACGATATTATGTTTGGACGAATGCATTCTAACAGAAATGTACATTTACCTTGGCTGACGTAATTTCGCGCCATAACAAATGATTTGAAAATTGAGATCGTATTCATAAATTATAATTGATAATTTTTTTTTTTTATTATTCATCAGGACATCAGCATCATTCAAAAACCAGGTAACTAATTACTTAATATCGAATGCTGTTTTAAATGTTAACCTATTATGTACATGATTGTGTTGAAAGTGTTTTTATTTTTATGTTCGTCATTTTTATATCACAAGCCTCTATCAGTTATTACCATCGAAATTCGAAATAGTTAAGTAGTTAACTCAATTATTGTACGTATCTTACTATTCTTACTACGCCTTGTTGTTTGATTAGGTAATACATTTTAATTTCTGGTTCTTATTTTATAATTTTGTTCATAAATATCTGATGAATCTGAATTAGGGACGGATTGGCAAATTTTTTGGGCCCGGGAAAATTTTTTAGATCAGCCCTCTATGTAATATAATATCTAATATAATACAAAAAACAAATATTACTAAGGTTTTTTTAAGGCAATACTAAAGGTGGTTTAACTCCCCCCCATGTATAATATAGTTTTAATTTTTATTTATTTCCCTAGTTTATTCAGCTCCTCCTTTAACTCTTTTATGATCCATTTTTGTTGAGGTGGCAGTTAGTAAATTACTTACAACAACAAAAAATTCTAAGTATGATTTTCACAAAATTATAATTTCAAATGACGGGGGGTTGAATTAATAAATATCACCAATATAATATTCTTGTTGACCATTATATTTTTAATTTTGTTACTTATGTTTTGGTAGCTGATGGTTTATTATCTTTTTTACTTTTTAGTAATATGCGATAGATAATTTACTCTTATAGACATTTGAGCAAATATCTCAGTGATTATGAATGAAAATAAATCATTATTTACAATTCCATCGTATTTTGTCCATAGATAATATTATATTATGATTTTGACGTGTAAAAATGAAATGTTTTGCCCTTCGATGGTGGGGGTAACGTCAAACGCGACGGCTCGTATTTGCGATCCGAGTCAGCGCTCCAGTATATCTATCTCATTGACTAAATCAGTTGTTATCTCTGTTAATTTGAATTTTATGATAAGAATATTTTTTTGTTGATTCGACTTTCCGATGGTTAAAATTTGAAAAATTATACTACTTGTTCAAATGTTCAATTTCGACCAATATACAACTGACTAATTTTTTATTTAATCATATTAAATAATTACAATAAATTTTGTAGTTTTGTTTATTATTAATTCGTTGGAAGCTCT
>VUJU01002866.1:19116-31904 GCA_009835225.1 Aphis craccivora
CTAATTTTTGGTTTATTACTTATTATAAGAGCAACTATGGAAATCTCTAGACGCTTTTTGGATATACTCAAGTCCATTAATTACCATGTTGGGCATTTACCTAAAGAGTTATTTGCTAATGAAGAACAACTTCCCGAGTTATTACCTATTTTTACGATGTTGATCAATAGTGTCACTCTACAATCAAATTGTTTGACACCTAAAGAATTAGCACTGTAAGTATATTCTATCATTATTTTATTATGCACACCTGTTTTTTTGACAGATGAATTATTACTATGGTTCTATATAGTTTATTGAATTGCATAATATGTACCTACATTGTATTTTTGTACTTGAAGAATATTCTAGATTAGTATTTATTTTGTTAATTGAAAATATTTGAATATAATATTTTATATCATTCACACATGTTGACATATTTTAAACAAATTGCATTTTTAAATAATTAAATTTGTTTTATTTTTTTAAATGAGTGTGCACGTAGAGTAAATAAAGTTGACTGTTAATTACTCTTATTACTCATGTGAATTTTATTTTGGTTTTACATAATTCTATGGATAATGTATAGGAGTTAGGTGTGTAAATAAGTGTTTAGATAGCTATGCTGAACAATAATGCAATATGTTAATGCTATATTTATAACTACACTATTTTCTTGTATTCTTAAAAAAAAGGAAAAACACTTAAAAATGTTGACTTAATGTTAGGCAAAAAGCAAGTTAGGCTTAATCAAATAAAAATATAAACGTTTTTCAACTTCTATTATAAAATACTAGATTTATTTTTTGTCTATATTGGGTAGGTATATATTTTAACTTTACAATAACTAATTAGTTTTTGATTATTGCTTGCATCGTTTCAAAGTAGAAAATATTATTAAACATAAAAAAAACCACCAAAATTAGTGAAAATAATTGATCAATTTTTAAATTTTAAATAAAAGTAACTAGACATCAATTTCTCTAACATTGCTAGATTTTAGGTTAAAATAAAAAAAAAACGAATGCTTTAGTTTAATATTTTGCTTATTATTAAGTAAAATTGACAAATTTTTTTTAATTTTCAGTTACACTTCTATAGCTTCAAAGCATGATAATTTTACTTCCATAGAAAAAGTATCAAAAGCCATTGATAAATTTTATGATGAAACTACTAAAGATGCAATAATATGTTCTTCTGATCTAGAAGCATTAGAAAGAAAAATTTTAAAATCTCAACAAGAATTAACTGATTTAAAGGCACATGGAACATTGTATGAGTAAGTAAATTTCAAACGTGTTGAATTATCATGCAATTAGAGTGGTATGCATTAAGAATTTGGTGCTGAAATAAGGTACACCAATTACATGTTCTTTACCTTTTATTCTATGTATAAAGGTTAAAATCGTGTGTTTTAGCACGTTAGAAATGTACATCTGTTTTCTATAGTATCACAAAAGTACATAATATATTAGCTACATTATAAAAGTAAATATGTTTATCTCCGTACATTTATTGTCTTATTTATAATTATTAATTTGCCTAATTAACTGTATAAACTAATAAAAATTCTAATAATATAAAATATTTAATAATGTATAACATTTTAATTGCCTAATAAGTTATTAATAGTTAAAGATTTTATACTTTACAGACAATAATAAAATAACATTATTATATTAATTATTTCATTCTTTATTTTCAATTGGAAAATATATAAATGCTACCTATTTATTTTAACATAATAATATACATTATATACTTTTATAGGATCATAATTTTAATTTAACTGCATTTAATTTGTTTTTATATGTTTATTTAAAAACATTTTAATACTTAATTCATTTTAGTTTAATTTTAGTCTAACAACATTAGATTTTAAGGCAGAAGTTTCATTACAATTAAGTATAACTGATTCATAATTTTTAATCATAACTATTTGAAAGTTGTGGTTGCAACCTTACAATTATTTGCGTAAAAAAGTAATGTACTTTACCTATACTTAACCTAACCTATATATATATATATATTTAATATAGTTGAAACTCTTTAAAATCTACAAGTTATTTTATATTTTTTGAATTAAAAAAACATTTTTTATTTATTATGCATATTTTCTTGTGTAATTTGTAGAAATAATATATTTAACATAAAAAAAACAACAAATATTTTAAAAGTTTTAATTTTGCAATTAAGTTACAGAGAGGTACATTTGAGTTTTTACTATTTTCATAAATATTTTATAAATTTAAAATAATAAAAATTTATAACTAAGGTATAAGTAATAGTTTTAATTGAAAAAAAAATTCCTGATCAATAATAAATACTAAATAATCAAAAATAGCTATAAAAAATCACTTTAGTATTGAGCACGTTTAGCTAACAGGGGTGCTAGTCTAGTCTTATTTTATGATAGTAAATTATTCTATTGTAATCATGGTTTAAGATATAAACCGTGATTGTAATTGTAAATTCACTGTATTATTGGGTCAAATTACTATTTGGTTATTAACCTTACTTATTTGTAATATATATATACATATTACATATTATACATGTATACATCATCTTGAAAGAAAAACTATTATTATTATTTAATTACTTACTTATTTTAACTCTTCTAAAGTTTTTTTTTTTTTTTTTTGTTAACAGTGGTCTAGGAAATACTTTGTTATAAAGATTTATAATTTTATCATAAACTTTCCTATTTAGATTTTTGTTTATATATTTTCTTCTCTCAATGCTTTAGGGAAATAAGACATTTTTATTAAACTTGTATAGTTGTATATTTGTCAGTACATTTTTAAATTAATCTCACAAATCAGTCAATTTGTAACTTTTTGTTTGTTTTGAAATTGATTATTAAAGCTTGAATTAAAAATTAATTATTACAATAAAAAAAAACAAGCTTTGGCACTTAATAAAAAAAAAAATTTGATTAGAATTATTAAATAACAATAATAATTCTATTAACTATTATATTAATAATTGATTTAATTGATACCTATAAATACTATATAAAATAATTTTTACATTTATTTTGACTTTTTTACCGCTTACCTGGTGAACAATACCTCTTCCGTGTATAATGTATTAACATAACCAAAATGCCAAAATTTAATGCTAGTTGATTCAAATAACCAGCAAATTTATTAATATTGCGAGATAATAATTTATATACACATATTTGCTTTCATGCAAGGTTGGTAAGATAGATGTTCCAAGTTTGTTGTCATCAAAGGTTATTATCTAAATTACCCTATGACCCCTTTTAGATTCTAAACGAAGTGATGAATGTATTGATTATACAATGATGTGTGTTTTTTATTTTTGTGTCTGTCACCACGTTTTGGAGTGCTTCGATTTTAAAAAGTGGACCCTGTTTCTGATAGGAAAGTGAATCAAGTTGGTACTTTGGGGGGGTCAAAAGTAAAAATTTCCAATAGTTTTCAAAAGCGTCAGGAAAAACCATAAAAAAGTAACAGAAAAACGGGAATTTTTACGCAAAATCAGTTTTCGACCAAATCGATTTTTTTTTATGGTTGTAATTCAAAAACTAATCACTATAAATACTTGAAATTTTCACCAAAGGTTTATGTCAGTGTTATCTATATACAGTTAAATTTTCAAAAAAATTTGACTTTTTTGAGTTATTTATAGACCATAGACATTTTCGATTTTTATGAGAATTTTTTTTGAAGTGTCGATAAAAAAATTTTGGATGGCCAAAAACACTTGAAAATTTAATACAAGGTTCCTTATGAGTTGTTCTTATTGTAGCTAAAAAAATTAAAGATCGTAAGAAATAATTTTTTTTTATAAGCGTTTATAATTCATATTTTTACGATATCTGTCGAAAACGCGAAAATTTGCAAGTAATTTTGTAGTTGAAAAATCATAAAATGTTTTGTGTTTATAACTAAGGATTAAAAATACAACACTAAGTTTTTCATAAGTTTTCCTTCAAGTAGCTATAGAGAAAACTCGAAGCATCATTATAGGAAAAATGTTAAGTGCGTTTGAATTTTAAATTTTTAGGAAATAACGTAACGATAACGATTTATCCTCAAACGATTTTAAATATTTGTTATTATTCAGAAAGTATAAGTCGTAGATACTAAAAAATTTTACCAGTTATTAAGATTCGCGTTTTCTTTACGTGATTTAATTTTCAAAATATCTTGAATTTATTTGAGCTATTTATAAATAACTGAAATTTTCAATTTTTCTGAAAAAAATTGTTTGAAGTATCGATAAAATTTTTTTGGCCCAATCAAGGTACTTGAAAATTTAATACAAAGTTTCTCATAAGTTATTCTTATAGTGATTAAAAATTTATAAGAATATATAGTCACAATTTTTTTTTATTAGCATTTGAAGTTAAAATATTGACAAAAATTCGTCAAAACCATGAATATTTGCAAATTATTTTGTAGGTATAATTCATACAAATTTTTGTTTAAGTAGTTAAGAGTTGAAAATTTAATACAAGATTTTCCTTAAGTTTAGCTAATAATAATTATAGAAAAACTTAAATTTTGATGTATTCAGTATATTAAAACATAAACCACCTTTTTCACCATCCACTGAAAATTATATCCTAGGCTGACAAATCATCTTTGTTCAGAATCGTTTTTCGTATACAATGATAATTATCATTGGATTCAAATTTAATCCTCCTATAATGTATAATAGTGATTCACACGGCACCTAATGTACAGCAGAGTGGTACCCACTTGCCCGCTTTTTTTTTATTATTGTTTGTAATGTTTTTTTTTTTTTTTTACAAATAATTTATTTTCAAGTAATTTTTCTAATTTTTAGAAAAAAGATATATTTAATGGACGATGAAATTTCTTTACTTCAACAAAAAGAGAATGTAACCAGCTTATCTTGTTTTAAAACTGAAAATAATTTGGATGCAGTAATGAAAAAATTTACAGAAGAAGTTGATACACTTGGTTCTAATGTTAATAAACTTCATAATCATGTTACCAACAGTATGACAAATGTAAATATTGTTTAAAATAATTCTAATTGTTAATATTGTTTAGGTACTTATAATGTATTAAATGCTGTACAATAAAAAAATTAATTTAAATTTAAATGTTTAGGATCATGAATGCTTAACAAAACTGGCATCAAATAACTTGATTAATTTGACTGATTTATGGCGCCAGCAGATTTTTAAAATGATAGATGTATGGTTTAAAGAGGTAAAATAAAATTTTTTTTTTTCATTTTAACTATTGTTTTGTTATGTTATTGTTAAATAAATAATTGTTTAATTTTAATTACAGGAAAATATTTCTTCTGTTATAAATGATAAGTTTTCTACTAAAATCCATACTCTAAGTCAACTCTCACAAAGGTAAAATTTTATTTATTTTGTGGATTTCTTAATTATTATATTAGTAATCAAAGTATATATTGTGTAGTTGTACAGCTTTAAAAATGGCTGGAATGAATAAAAAATGTGAGATATCAAAATTGAATATGGCAGTGAATAATATACTCAATATTAAAAATTATTTTAATGAGGATAAAGAGAATCTACATTCGAACAATCAAGATATAAAAAAGTAATTATTAATAATTTAAAAACAAATTAAAAAAATTTATATATATACCCCTTCATGCTATAGCCTATAACTAGAGATTGAAAATAATTTCTTTGTAAGATTATAATACTAATAATACATTTATTTTAGTTACATTGACAAGTATATAAAGCATATACAAGATTCAGAAGTAATCATGGACATTAATGGACAGTCACAATCTATTGAATATGACAATATACAATCTCGTATATCGGAAACAGTGATCGCAGATGCGACTCAAAAACTTTCAGAGTTGGAGACAATTAATGGTCGTTTAACATTTATACAAGATTCCATTGAACACTACATCATGATATGTGATGTGTTGTGGTGCCTGATGAGAACAGGCTGTTCTATGGCAAATTTAAAATGTGAATTAGTGTTACATTGTATCAATGCTCTTGAAAAAACTTTTGACGACATAACATTTGCAGCTGTAAGTTCAAGAAATCTGTTACAAATCATTTAAATTATTGATTATTCATATTAATTTTTTTATGTACAATCTATATGTTTAGCAGTCGACTTTGAATCATAAAGACACTGAAGAACCAAAAACCTATAAAAACTATTTATCTACCGACAGCGAATTTGTAAAATTTGATGGATATAAACATTACTCCAGCATTTATACTAATAGGTGAGACTTTTTATTTAATTTTAATTTTCCCACATTTTTTACTTTGTTTTTATTACCTTAAATCCTAAACAAAGTTATACTAAAAAGTAAAAATCAAAGAATTCTTGTTTAAATTTTCTATGTAGATCAATCAGTACGTTTAATAACATGTCCAAATTTTTATTTTCTGAGTGTTAAACAAAAATAGAAATGGTTGGTATCAAATCCCCTTAAGATACTTTCTGATTAGAGTATATAAATGTTGATATAATTTTTCTAAATGTAAAATAAAATTATAATTATAATTTGATAACTTAAAATCTTAGTGAAATATATGAGTAGATGATACATATTAATATTAATAAATATATTAAATGTTCTATACCAATTGTTGTCAACTGGTGATCCATGGGAACATTTTGGGCGATAATTGGATAAATGTTCTTTGCAGAAAGATTTGTACATAATTTGCAATCTTATTTTATATGAACCTAATAGCAGGCGTGTGTTGTTTAATAAATACAAACAAAAGTATAGTATATAATTTCATGTTGATTCATATTAGGTAAATGTCAAATAAGAATAAACCGGTAATAATGTAATCATCATTGTCACATGTTATAAATTAGATTACAACTACTAATATCCAGCAACATTCAATTATTATAGCCACTAAATAAATAGGGAATCGAGTGATCGAAAATAGCAATGAATATACTTGCATTGTTGTTTTTGCATTTGACAAAATGAATATTCTTTGAATAAGTTTTCACCTTCATTTTAATTTTTATTTTCATTGATATATCTAATATTAATTTATGTACATATATAAATTTATAAATATTGAGTTAGAACTTATTCATGAAAAAAACTGTTTGCTTAAAATCTACAGTTAAGGAATTGTGACTTATGTTTTATAGTGTACAACTATTAACTATAAACTTTATATATATAGTTTTTAATTTTTATAGTATTATATATAAGTGGTCTATAGAATTTAGTTATGGAGCTTATAGTCTGAGAGTTCTAAAATGTTGGCAACCGCTGTCCTATACCACTCAACAAATTTTACAAAAAATAATTAGCTTGTTTTTAATCAAAAATAAGTTTAATTAAGTTTTAATTTCTAATGTCTTCAAACTATTCAAAATTCTAAAAACTTGCAATATTTGTATCAAATCTACAATTATATAAGTATATAAGTACTCTTTTTATTCAATTTGTATACATATACTATAATTATTTCTTTTTTCTAGTTGTTTCTAGTAAAAAATCATGGACCCCATTTGACTATTTTATCATTAATAGAAATTTAGGTATATTATTTTAAAAATTGAAAAATAACTCAATAATCTATCCTAATGTTGTTTTTTTTTTCAATTTTTTAATCCAGTCATAAAATAAGTAACTTACTCATAAAAGTCTATACTAAATCAAACTCTTAATAAACACGACACACTGTATTCCTCAATTCCTCATTACAAGCCTTATGATTTAGTCATTAACAACTTTTTAAGATTTGTTAATAAAAAATAGTTTCTAAAGTATGAAAAAAGTAAACAATCTACTTATGTGGTGAACTGATAATAAAAATGTCAGTTATATATTCAATAAACAATTTTGTTTATTTTTTTCAGTAATGAAATTGAAAAATTATCAAAAATGGTACAACAATGGAAGAGTAAATATCATTATAGCAGAGATGAGTGTAACCAGCTTGCCACTTTACAACAAAACTTAAAAGTATACAGTGACACAGTAAATGATTTAACTTCAAAGTATTCAAATACAATGCAATGAGAAAATTTTATTATTTTTTATTTCATTGGAAAACAATAGTATAGGTTAAGTAAAAATTTGATTAAATTTTATATTTACTTAAGTATAAAATAAATTGATAAGTAACAAATATTACATTTTTATACTAAAACAATCGTTTTTCATATGAAAATAGACTGTGTACATTTCCTTCAAGTTGTGCTGAATGTGTACGTCTTTCAAACCTAAGTTCACCTGATAACATCATTGCTCTGAGATTTTTAAGCGACTTAGTACCAATATCTTGACAACTGTGTCTTAGGCCACACTGTATGTATGGTAAAAACCTGAGGGCAGAACCTTTATCCACAATTGTTCCACTGACACCTTGAGCAACTTTCAAGGAATCTTTCTCACTGTGAATAAAAATCAATTTAGTTAAATAAAATATAAATCCACGTGACAGTCAAATATAACTATATTTTACCTATGGAAATATCGGTTTAATGCTGATCCTTTAGCATCTTTTCTGTTCATTGCTTCCAAACTTCCCATTCCACGGTACTTCTTTAGCCTTACACCATCTGAAAAGAAATATTCACCAGGCGATTCAGATGTTCCAGCTAACATGGATCCCATCATCACTAAAACAAAAATAATAAAATAAATTGAATATTATAGGTAAATTTGATTTGATGAACCTATTAGGTTGACACTGAGTAAACATTTTAGATGAACTTGGAAAAATAATATATGCAATTTTTATTTACTTGAATAATGAATATATATATATAAAATTATTATTTTATTTTGTATAATTAATATAAATTTAATTTGATCAAACTTTTATTCATTTAATGCTAAATTATTTCAATTTAAGTTTATTTCCTTGCAATTAATTTTCAACTACCTATAATGTAACCCATTAAAAATATAATAATGGATTAAGTATATTTACCTGTGGATGCTCCAAGTGCGAGAGATTTAATTATATGACCTATGGATTGAATTCCACCATCTCCTATAACAGGCACACCAAACTGTGAAGCATATTGAGCAACTCTGTAAACAGCAGTTCCTTGAGCCCGGCCAACTGCCATTACTTCTTGTGTTGTACAAATAGAACCACAACCCATACCAACTCTTAGGCCATCTGCACCCGCATCTATAAGTGCTTTTGCTTGTGCCATAGTAACAACTAAAAAATAATAATTATTTTAAATTTCATGATAAAATTTACATGGATAATGTATTACCATTTCCTGCAATAACCTGTAATGATGGAAGATTTTTTTTAATGTATTTTATCATGTCAATTTGATATACTGAGTTTCCTTGTGATGAATCCTAATAATTAATAAAGGTGATAAAATATGTTGATTGATATCAATAGAAAAATTCAAATTAGTCATTCTTACCAAAACTATAACATCAGCTCCAGCTTGATGTAATAAATGAAGTCTTTCTTTGTCATCTTCGCGTGTCCCTATAGCAGCACCAACTAAAAGTTGTTTATTTTCATCTTTTGATGCTTTAGGATAGTTACGTGACTTTTTTAAATCTGTTCTGGCAATTAATGCCACTAATTCACCATTTTCATTTATAATGGGTAATTTTCCTTTTTTGGAATTTTCTAAAAGGCTATTAGCTTGTTCTAAAGTTACCCCGGATTTTGCTGAAATTATATTTTCTATTCCTGTCATTACCTGGATAATTGAAAAAAAATAAATATTTTTAAAATTTTAATTCTATACTCTATTCCAAATGAGATCAGTCTTTGACGGCCGAGTTGTAACCATGGGTTGTGGCTTAAGCCGCTGGTAGAGCTGCAGTCGAACAACTACTAGGTGGGGGAACATGCCTGGCACTGGACGAAAACTGGTCGCAGCGCAGGTCTGATCTCATTTGGAATAGAGTATAAACTATATGTTATTATAATAACTTATTAAAATATATATATATATATTATATAATAACACAAATTTTAATAATTACCAAGTTGACTGATTGTTGTAATTGTTCAGATCCTTCAAGAAAATCTATATCCCTAGATGTAACAATACCAACTAATTTACCACCCAATTTACCATTTTCAGTGACAGGAAAACCACAAAATCCGTGTTCTTCTTTTAATCGAAAAACATCAGATACCTATAAGCAGTAAAACACTTATTGTTATTATTTAATCTATAAAATTTATAATTTTAATGAAATAAAATGTTCACCAATAAGTCTTGAGATATAACTACAGGGTCCCGAATAAATCCATGTTTGTATTTTTTCACTTTCAATACTTCACTTGCTTGATAGGTAGGTGAACAATTGTGATGAATAATACCAATACCCCCACAAAGCTAAAAAAATAATATCAAACTGATGATTTGTATGGGTAACATTTATATGAAATAAAAAATTGATTAAACAAATCACTTAGTTATATCATTAAATTTCCTCTTTATGTATTTGTAATGTTTTATTGCATTAGAACTATTTTTACCAGTTATCAGATTAAAGTAAGTTTTATTTAAGATGATATAACTTTTTAATGGTAAACAATTATCAGTTTTTTTTTCACTATCTTAATTAATTTAAAAAAAATGAATGTTATCTTTATTTAACAAATTATTTTGTTTTGCAATCAATGGTAATATAAAATTAAAATAAAAAAAGTTATAGGTATAACTAATTTAATTAATAGGTTATAAGAGACAATTATATAATTTTTAAATTTTAGACCAAAGTTCAAAAATTAATTAAATTGGTCTCTTTTAGTTCTAGAAAGAAAAAATATATATAACATTAACATAGATAAGATAGAATATTTTATTACTTTTATTAATTCATATATTATAAATTATGAATAAGAAAAAAATAGTTATTATATTATCATTATAAAAATGCTATT
This sequence comes from Aphis craccivora, assembly GCA_009835225.1. Taxonomy (NCBI): domain Eukaryota; kingdom Metazoa; phylum Arthropoda; class Insecta; order Hemiptera; family Aphididae; genus Aphis; species Aphis craccivora. The sequence goes on from VUJU01002866.1 coordinate 29,984, forward strand.
AATTATAATGCAATAGAATTTACTTACTGCCATTGCTGTAGCCATTTCTGATTCAGTTACGGTATCCATAGGTGATGATACTAATGGTGCTTGAAGGGTAATATTTTTTGTTAAAGGTGAAGACAAGTCCTAGAATCACCAACAATATTAAGATTCATATCTAGTTCAAATATGTTATATAGACATTGAGTCATATCATTAATTCATTATTTTTATATTTAAACTTAATATTTTTGGATGTGTCATTTTTTTGTTTCACTATAGCTATCATAAATGTCAATTGTTATTAACTATATTCTATAGGTAAAAATTAATAAATATTAATTATTATGAACATTCTTCATTGTTTTCAAAAAATGACAAAACTTTAAATGTGGAAGTTTTATAGATTAATAAATAATATCAAAATTTTTTTTAGTCAAGTATCTTAAAGAATTATCTCCAATACATTTTTATGATTTTAAAATTTTAAATACTATTTAGCTTATTGACGCCTAGGATCCTAAAAACTAGTTAATTAGTTGTTTGCTTAAATTAGTTAGACCAATAGGCAATAATTGACTACTAAACTATATTCAATGGATTATTAGCAATATATTAATTAATTCATGTTTAGTAATTATTTCAGTACCCAGAAATATTAAAAATATCTATTGCCATTTTAACATGAAATTTTAAGATTTAACGCATAAAAAACTGTCATATTTAGCAATATAGGTATACATATTTTTAATATAAGAAAATGTTTAATGCTTTAATATGCAGTCCTGGTTATAAGTAATGGTGTGTTTATCAGTATATCCCCCTTAGAATAAAAATTCTTTGGCTTCTTCTTAATATTATTTATTTTTACTAGACATTAATAGGTAGGGGTATATTTTACTTTAATAAGCAATGGTGTTAGGTAATTATTTAATAATATAGGAGAAAGTAAATGAAGACTTACAACATCCCCTGCTACAAAATCAATAAATCCAGGCAATAATATGAAATCACTGAAACATAAAATAATAAAAATATTAAAATAAGATACCTACCCAATAGACAGATAATCATATTGGTTATGTATTTGTGCAACTTTAAATAGTTAATTATCAATGCATACAATTTGGTTTTTACATTTTTATTCCTTCACAACAATTGATATAATAAATTAATAATCAATAGTTGTCATTTTTAGTATATAGTTCAGATTATCAAATACTCAAAAGTATTATTTTAAGTGCTATATTGATAATTACACTTAAATTATAATACATGACATTTATATGATTAATTAAAATTTAAAACTAGTTATATGTAAACATACAACAATGATAACATTAAGTTTCTTGATTCAATCATATATTAAAATATTTTAATGAATTAATTAGGTACAGTTACTAAATGTATACAACAAACTTACTAATACTATAGAGCAACGACAATTAATAGATATAAAATATCATTATATTTTATAATATTTAATGACGTTGTTAAAAAAAATAATAATATAGATATGTATTCATATTATATTTAATTATTTTACTAAAGATATCACAAAAATATTTTCCCATTTTCAATAAATTTAAAACAAATTTAGAATTTAATTTTGACAGAATAAATATTTATAGCATTTGGCAAAATAAGTAAAAGTAGATAGGTAGGTAATTACAAAACATTGAATATTTAAATATTATAACTATGTATAACCCTAAATTACATTATTATTTTCAATGTATACTTTAAATTATTAAAAAATATTTTATTAGGTAAAAGTGTTATTTTTAAATTAGATCCATCTTTTTAACAAAATATGTAGGTATTCATTTTTCATAACTGAGTAGGTTAAAGAGATGACCTATAACACCACAGTTGTATCACATTTCAATTATGTAATATAAAGACATATAGGAAACAAAGAAGTAAAAGAATTACTTAA
>VUJU01002867.1:0-31894 GCA_009835225.1 Aphis craccivora
ATTATGTGAAAGTACATATTACACTGATAATGAAGAAGTTTTAGAACCACTTATTTCCTATTTTGAGGATACATGGATCGGTCGTCCAAATAGACGTAAAAGGAGGAACCCCAGATTTCCTATTTCACTATGGAACTGTTATACGTCTACTATATCTGGTTTACCCAGAACAAATAATTATGTTGAAGGGTGGCATAGAGGCTTCAATAATTTATTGAGTTCATGTCATCCAACAATATGGAAATTTATTGAAGCAATTCAAAAGGAACAAAGTTTAAATGAAATGAAAATAAACCAGTATATAGCAGGTGTAGTCGAACCGTCCAGAAAACGCAAAAGGGATACAATTAAACAATTAGTTGATGACTACGAAAATAGGGACAAACTAGAATACTTAAGAGGTATTGCTTATAATTTATCATACCAAATTTAATTTTAATTTTATAGTATTATGAGATTATGACGATAATGTTTTTTACATATTATTATTTTGTTTTAAAGTATTGTGACAATAATGTTTTCATATATTATTATTTTATTTTATAGTATTGTGACAATATTTTTTTTGTATTTAATTTTTCTTAACGAATTTGAATTTATTTTATAATACTGCAGAGATGATAGTTTTAATTTATACCCATGATTTAAAAAATAAACCTAATAGAATTTTTACTTTTCGCGATTTTTATTTTCGCTGTTTAGTTTTCGCGATTTCAACTGGCACCCAAGGTAAATTAATGTAAATTATTGTTCATAGAGAAGAAACCAATAAATTATAATGTTTTCACTTCTACGTTCTACATAATAAATCTACAATCAAATAATCATAATAAAAAGTTATATTATACATGTTGTTATATTTATAAAAAAATGCTTAATATTTCAGTTTTCTACATAATTTAAAATTATATTTTTAGTTTTTAAAAATGTAAGCAAGTTTATATAAAGTAGCTATTTTGAAAAGCTAACAATATGGTACCTTAACATAATTAATATAAAATGTTTTAAATTTATTACAAATTAATTTTGTTAATTTAGATGCCTTAAAGAATTCTCAATAATATAATTTATATTACACAACCTGTTTATATTATACATTTATTCAAATAACATTAATCCTATACATAATCTTATATCATTTCAGTATAAATTTTTAATTTTTGTACATTTATTTATTTTAATCTAATACTCGTTATTAATACGTTATATTACGATACCTGATTGCTATATAAATTAAATATACATTTATAGAACTTGGCAACAATTTAGAATATATTTTGTTTAGGTTTTAGGTAGAAGTACATACATACATATATATATATATATATATATATATATATATATATTATTATTATTTTTGTGTTAATGCGTATACAAGAGTTTATTTTAATTTAAGGCACGCACGTAAATATAGAAATAAATTTGAATAATAATTGTATAATAAACTAATAAGTAATTTTATGGACATTTTAATGGTTATTTATTTATAACATGAAAAATTAAATACTTTGAAGTTTGTTTTATATTTATTTGTTTTTTTTTCAGAAAATAAAAACTATTTTAAAATTATAATAATTATTATTTTTTTAATTGTCGTCAATATTTAATGTGTAAAAATAATTTTACAAGTAAGACTAATTTAATAAGTATAACACTCTAAACAGTGCTATCAACAATATATATAATAACAATTTCAAACTAACAATAATATTATAGTTGATATTTAACAACTTTCACTTATAAATTCAAGCGATTTGAATACATTTTAAAATTTTAACACACGACTATATTAATTGGTAATTCATTATATACAACTAAGGATTACTAAAAAAAAGAAATCGGTATGTTCAAATACTAATCTTATTATTAGTATTATAATTATTATAATAACCATAAATAAATCACAATTTATTGTTATAAACACATTTTGTGTCTAACAAAAGTAATCCGATATATAAAATAATTTTATTATTAATAAGTAAAATTTGAAAATATGTAATAAGTTTGTTAACAATGATCGATTAGATTAAATTCGTTATAAACAACTTGGTCGGTTTATTTAATATTGGTTCTCTATTATTGGACAGCAGAAGAAAATTTGATAACAATAATAATGAGGATGTCCGTTCATAGCTGGAAAATCTCAAAGTGACGTGTGTGATCGAATGGAAATTCTCGTTTTCATCAATATTCAAATACTCATCCCAGTCATCCCTTCAAATTTATCAGTTTCCACCATCTATTCGTATTTTGTCATTTTATAAATTACTTTGCTGTCTGTTACATATAATGACGTGATTTCAATATTGGGTCATTTCTATAGACAATTTTTGTACATCGATTTCGTCATTACCACCAATGTTATGTACTCTTATATATAACTGTTGTATACATTTTTAAAAATAATATTTTTGTTTTATATTTTGGGTCGTTAATTAAAAAACTTATTGAGAAAAATAATTTAGAAAAAAATAAAAACAAGTAACGATGAATCATACTTCTTATGAAAATTTCGATAATCTGATTGTTTTTAACGAAATCGATTTTGATGATTTTATTGTATAATTATTCTAGAAATATTAATTCTAGGGACTAGATATTTTTACCGATTACTTGTTTGTGTTGAATATATAAACATAAAAAAAAAAAATGTTAATTTTTGGGTAAATATCTTTCGAAACCTTCGTGATGATCCATACAGCAGTGATATCGTTCACCCGGCATTAAAATTCGACTTAAAAATAATATATTAATAATAAAAACCGGTTTTAAATAATTTAAATATATCAGCCCCGATATATTTATAGAAATATTAAATTTGATTTTTTTTATCTATTGTTTAGAACACCATATTATATATATTGCCTCGTTGGTGGATTGGTGTGATGAGTTAAATATTTATGATAAATTATTTTTAATACATAAACTTCTGTATGTAATATGAACCTGAGATCTACAAGGCGCTCTACACACTCCCAAATGTATATAAATAAACATTTTATAATATTATATATGGTAAATAGACCTCTCTAGGTACATTTGTTCATATTTGTAAATTAACATACAATTTAAGGTCCACATAGGTTCCTGAATTTTTTTTTAAATAAAAATTAACTGAGCTAAAAATATTATGTACATATGTTTTATATATTCAACGATGAAAATTCTTATCAAAATATACTACATAAATTACGAAAAATGCCTATGAAAAATCAATAAAAAATCGAAAATATGGTGCATGATTGTTATTATTGTAAATTAAATTAAATACTCTAGGTCCTACGGTAACAAAGATTGTTGCTTTATTTCAAATAAATCGAGTGTTTTGAGAACATGCGTTATCGATTGTGAAATGTTAAACAACTAACAAGTTAAAGACTCAGAACAGATAACGTCAAGGTATATGATTACTTCTTTTAGTCAATAAAATATGTTACAATTTAACGCAGAGTCTATAGATTAGCGTAAGGAATTAGAGCATGACGTCTACAAGCACTACACGTCCAGACACAGTGACGACTGACGACCAAACATAAAACGAAATTGTTTCGTATTATGTTATACACACAGCAACTACTGTCTACCCTACCAACAGTTAATTAATTGATTTGAAATTACAACTACTACTCTTTATTTTAGATGCTAAGCGGAATGTATTGTTTTTAAATTATCTGTGTTTATACTCCAATGAACGTACCAATATTACGATCATGTGTGTTTTTTATAAATAAATAAATTAATATTTATTAATGTTTATATTTTTCATCACTTCTTGAAGTAGGAATAATTATAGAATCTTCAATTTCAATATCTTTTCTGGTAAGAAAGTGAATCTAGTTCTTGGAGAAGAGGGGTACAAAACAATTTCCAGTACTTTTCTTAAGAACTAAGAAAAATAATATAAAGGTATATTACTGGGAATTTTTACATAAAATATAGCTGTTAAAATATATAACCGTTAAAGCTTTGATTAACATTTTAAGTTTTCATAAGTATTTTTATACGTAGTATAATATTGGCTCTTTTTCAATTATTAATAGATATTTTCCATTTTATTTTTTTTTTTATAAAATATGTTGATATACAATTTAAGGATTATTTAGTCAAAAATCATGTAAACTTAATACCAATAAATTTTCCTTCAAACAAATTAAAAAAATATATCTGAATCACATTGATATCATTTTTTTTTTTTTTTTTTTTTTTTTTGGCAAATTCATTTAGTAATCTGAGATTAAACACACTCGACAAGTACACTCGAATACATCAGACTATCAGAGAGACTTGTCCAGTTTTTTGATATTATAATAATGTAAATTATAATCGATTATTACGTAGAATTATACAACCATTTGAGTACCACTATTACGATAAATCTTCTTTCCTTTGAGGGGAGGAAAAAATATCGCGCCAGTTGGGGATATTTTACACTTAGTATATTCCTGGCTATTTTTACTCAATATAAAAATATTAAATTATATCATAATGTTTGAGAGAAAGAGGTAAATTACGTCTTAAAAGTTTTTATTTTCCTTCTTTAGAATTATTCGAGAGACTAATACACTATCAACAATCAATATTGAAGGTACAATTCTTTTGATTTTATTAAGAAGTATGCATAATACGAGTATTACTATTTCACTTTAATTGTAATTTGTCACTATTTTAAATTAAAATATGAATAATAGTTATATTTTAGAGTTATTGGTACATAATATTTATTATTTATAGGTATTTACAATTTTCAAGAGGTACCATGGTTGTTTGTTTAGTACAAGTTTTTGATTTGCTTTTCATAAAATACCACTATTCACATTCCACTATGCCAAATATGATATTCAAGTGACATCAATATTGAATACCAAACTCTTTGGATAATTTGATTTTTAAAATTCCAAAACTGTACTAAATTATCGCAACCCTCCAGTATCTCGACCCATATTTAGAATAAGACATGTTAAGACATTATTATGAAATCCGTATATCCCTTGAGGATGAGTATAGTTCATAAGTTTTGTTAAAAGTTCAAGTTAACTTTTAACATGTAAATTCAACAACGAATTATATATGAATACATAATACACGTCTTACATGTGTTTTCGTGTGCATATACTTACAAGTATGTTTAGATACAAGATGGCATTTTTAACAGTTAACACTCATTATCGAAAAAAAAATATTAAACATTTTGAAAATATTTATTTACACAATTTGAAGTCACATTTGTAATAATAATTTTCTAAGATATTAACTAACTTGAACACAGTTATGTATATTTTTTAATTCAAGTTTCTGAACAAAATATTTTTCAGAAATAAAATCAAATTTTAAACAGTATTAGGTAATAAGTTATTTAAATATTTTAAAGTTTTGATAATTATCAAATATTTTGATCTTAATCTAAACTCAAAATATTTGATATTATTTTTTTTACTCGATTGAAATTCAATTCTGTAACATCAAAATTCTCATTAAACTCTTTTTCTTTGGTTTACAATTTTTTTTTTTCAAAAATGTTATTTTGTTATATTTTAAAAGTACTATGTAAAAAAATAATTTGAAAACATTTCATCTTTTCGTATTAACATGAGTGGTAAGTTTCAAAAATGTCTGTATTTTCTATAAATAACTTATTATAGTGCTATAAAAAATAGATACATTTAAATTTATACTATTTTTTGATGGTCATAATATTGTAAATACCTTTACTGAATGTTATTATTCGCATAAACACGTGAAATATGATAAATGGCCTCTGGCATAGAAAATCTTCCCAAAATTCCATATGAAGAGTTCAAAGGCGTCAGGTGTCTAAAGTTTTTAATTACCTTTTATACACTAAACACGCTATACACCTGAACTCTAATATGGCATATTATGTGGGCAAGACCTTTTTGCGTGTCTCACGGCTGTAAACGATAAATATGTATTATGTATAGTCATATTTTTTTTACATCACGACCACCCCCTTTGCATTCCATCATCCTCCCTAGTACCTAGTCGTTTTGATATACACAATAAATATAATAGGTATATGTATATATATTTAAGTAGGCCAGAAACGGATCACGATAAACCACATGAATAGCATAGAGTTTATGTGCAAACTCGACGATAGTTATACGAATTCGTGACAGAGGCCCGGAAGAACAAAGGTTACTGACCGAACTTTATACAAACGAGCACAACTTATCTTATACATACCTAGTTCAGTTCAATATAGTACATTAACTAGTACATCGTTAAAACTAGCTAGGTATATGTTTAATACGCTAGCTGTTAATAAATTACAATTTTTACTTTTTTACCCTTACACAAAAATAATAAAATATATTAAACAAAATACATATAATAAATGTATCTGCATATTTTTGTAAAATTTATATTTATATATATTATGAAATTTACTTATTATATTCAATTAAAATATAAGTTAATTCATATAAATATAAATTGTACATTATATTTCATTAATAATTTAGTTGTTACTAAATATTTTTAACAATGATATTCTACTTCTATTATTGATATGCCAAAATTAGCGACATCAATGATTATGGATGAATATAATGATCTGTAAATAGCATTTTCTTGATAGATTTATACATGATTACTATTCATAATATAAGTATTGCCTTATTATAATTATTTGAACTTTATTATTCTATATAGGTACGCATATGGCTACTTATTGATTAGAAATTTGTTTTTCAAAATGTATTATCACTTACATAATTATAAAGACGGTTATCAACTTAGGGAAGACATATACAATAAAAAATACATTAAAAAAAAAGGATGTATACACGACTGCTAGATAGTATATTTGATTCAATATAATAAAGATGGTAACTAAATAGGTAGTAAATAGTATATACCTAAAGGTACTCGTGTCTCATGTAAAATAACAATTTTATTACCATTCATCATATGACTTGAAGTTACTTTATGAATTCAAAATATAATTGATTATAATATATACATTACAAACATATTATACAATATAATTATGTGATACACTTATAAAATACATTTTTTAAACATGAGCATATACATAATATATATTATGTAAATACATAAATATTATTCAACTAAAAGATTTTAATGATATTTCAACGATAAAAATTATTTTTTATATTAACCAACTACAAAAAAATTAAAATATATTTGAAAAAAAAATTGTATGAAATATACTTAACGTACATGAATATAATATAAAGTACAGCATTTTTATTCTGCGTATTAAAAACACTGAATGCCGAATATTATAATGAGGTTTTGAACATTTTCAACTAACACTTTCAACCACTCCACCGAGTTAAGTATGCTGGTATTTTTAACAAAAACCTTTTCAAAATCTTTGTATACAACATATACTTGACTTCCAGACATATTGACCTTATTTAAAATTGTTATGAACAAAAAAAAGTTTTTGTCACAACAGCATGACTGAATGTATACCTAAAAACGATTACCAATGTCCAACAATAAAAAGCACAGGTAATTTATTACTGCTATATAAATTTTTTTATCATTCATCGAAACGGAAACTCACGCTTGGAGTTGAAAATTAAATTCGCGTGTTTCCGGGTTCTGTTTCCGAACAATGTCGAACCAAACTGCTATGCATAACGGTCTGGCATTTGCGTGCTTTGTTTCGTATTAAAAAAAAAAAAAATAAATAAAATATGTGTATAATATAGTCCACAGTTATGATTTCAAACTTTCAAATCGAATTATTCTTAACGCAATTATGCCTATCTATTATTATTATATGTTTAGCCTTTCAATCAAACCGACTAAACCAACCATTAAGAATAGCCCATCGCATGAGTATACGTGCGTGGGATAATACATTATACTGTACCTAAGCACGCTCGACTTGTACCTGATACCTCCGGCGTGTTCGATAGTATACCTTACCCCTCCACTGTCCATAACCCACACCAGCACCATCAGCCATTCCCCTCCGACCTTGCTACTCAGTTTGCTGTTCGGGACTAAGTAATTTTACTTATTGGAATGTCAAGCACTTTGACTACGTCGTGTGCATTTTTCATGAACACGAATTGATACTAGAAGTAGGTATCTATTTATACACACAATTAGAAATTATAGTGTCAATAAAACTTAATTGTCACCATAACTAAATTAAAAAATTATCAACGCGTTACACAGTCAAGCTCCACAAGTGATTATTATTGTTATTGATATAATACCTATGTATGGATGTCTCTTATTATTTGTACATAGATTCGTATTTAAGCACACAATAATTAAAAATTATGCCAAAAGAGTATTAATATTCACATTAAGTATAATTGCAAGAAAATATTCTCTAATTTAATACTTAATCCAATTTTCCATAGGTAATAAATTTTATAAAAATAGAAACATACGACATATTTAATAGTTCATAACTGATTTAATTACACATTTATTCCAATATTTTTATATTTATATTTTTTTGAATTGTTATTGTTTTACAAACAATAAGCCTTATAATCTTAATACTGTGTCTACAATATTAAATAAGAAATACAATATAAACGTGTAAGAAGTTAATAACGTAAAAAATAATCTAATGTTGTTAATATTTTACTAAGCACGGAAAAAATTGGTTGAATTTTTTTTTAATATGTGAAATTGTGATCCAACTAAATAATTATTCCACAACGATTAAATTTTTTACGTGCGATATAATTACCTAACTAAATTATAATATGATTAATTATAAACATAATTACTTAAAAAAATAAGAAAATATCTTCCTACAGTATGTGTATTTCCTCCAAAGAAACACACAACATAAAAAATTTGATTACTTTTAATATTACATTAAATTGTTGATCTATCACTAAATTTAAAAGTAAGAATGTTAACTAGGTAAAGACAATAAAAAAATGTCAACAAAATCAATGAAGAACCCTAAATAATGTTCTTACCTTTAAATTTAATAGTAAATTATTTCACAATAATATTATAAATAACAGAGTAAAACAGATTATTCTAAATATATATATATATATATATAATATATATATATATATTTAATATAGTTTCTGGCTTTTAATAATAGTTGATTAATGATGAGTACATTAATTATTTTAATGGAGCAAATTATGATTTGTGTTTATATTGTCTTCGGAAAAACATTTTGTTCTATCAATATTATAATGTCTTAAGTAATAGTATCTTTAAGACTTAAAATTTCGAATTTCATTAGTTATAATTTTTATATACATTTTTTACTTATCAACATGGAAAATGATAACAAATATTTTTCCAAAATCATTTACACGTTATTTGTTATAATCAACCAAATAAAACTATACATTTGATAATAAATAATAATATACAAATCATAATATTATATTGATTTTATATTTTGGATATTATCTACATCTTTTTTTCTAATTTTGCAAAAAATTTATAGTATTAAAATTTTATGAACATTATATAATACAAAAACATGATTTTTGCCATTTTTTTATTTACATTAAAACTGTTTTGAAATACATAATAATTTATTGGTATGCGTTTTAAATAGGTGCATGCAAAAAACATAGCTACATGTACAGAAGTGGTAAATAAAACACAATGGCTATAAAGAAGAAATTGTATTCAGGCATATTCTACATCTATATAGAATAGAAATCAACAAAAATTATCAGATAATATTTTGCTGGTATTATACATTGTATTTATTATTATTATTACATCATATTCAGTTGTAATGTATTATTAGTATAAGAAACCTATACAAAGACTCATATTTGAAAGATTTTATTCATTTATATTGACTCTACGTATTTATAACAATGTTAATTATTACAAATAAATTGGCCCTAAGGGCCCAGCCATGGTCACGTGTAGGTCAAAATAAACATAGAGTTGAAACAACACTTTAGATTCGTGTATAATAGTCACAGAAAAAAAGTTTAATTTAAATCTGTTTACATTTTAAATAGATAACAAATTTTTGTAACAAATAAGTAATAATAAATATTATTACTTTATATTGGTAGCAATAGCTAATTAAATCAAATTGGTAAATTTTTATCGCACGAATAATTTGTTGTTAATGTATATTATATTTTTCAACAGAATTCAATGCAGACCTGATTTCATACCTATATTATACTATGGTTTATATATATAATAGTCATATCATAATCGTGTTAGTCGATTATTATTACTTTAAACAGCCTTGAACTTTTACATCGTAATGCCAAATTTAAGGATAGTAACGCGTGTGATCGATAAGCTGCAGAATTTGCACTGTGGACTCTGGTTAGTAATAATTATGCCATCCATAATTACATACATATGTTGATATTATATAATAACTTATTGTGTATTAAATTTGATTTATTGATCGATAGTCGCCACCGTATTTAAGTATACACTGAACATTGTTATTTTAATGTCTTTTGTATATAAATCTACCAATCCATCTTCTATAGTTGTTTGGAAAAATGTAAAAGAAGTTATCTAAATATTTATAATACTTCTATCTACTAATTTTAAACTTCCATCGCTAGAGTGCTATTTTCGAAAATCAATCAAAACAAAAATAATATTTTTAGCATTGTAACTCGAATCGCTACACTTCCACATCATATCACGTATCTAATACATCAGTGGGTCACCAGTGCTGCAATAACCGGCGGGGCGAACAGCGAACAATACGACTCCGGACTAAAATGATGGCCCTATATTATATGATGAATAAACGATCTCAATTACAAAATAAAATATAACCTCCATTTTGTTTTTATTCGGTTTCAATGATAGATTACTTAATTATTAGGGTGGTAATAGCATATTTGTACACTTATCATGTACATATCGTCCTGGGGCACAAAAATCATAGTTGTGGTACGGTGCCCGCGTAATATCAAGGCTCGTAGTTTAGGCCTTGTACATAAGAACAACTACTACGCAACGTAATACGCACGTTATGCCATTGCGATGTAGTGCGGTACGTGTACAGTGTACCTATAAATATGAATGCAAGTGAGAGGTAAACGTAGTTACACAAATTATATGGCGGCGGCAGGAGGCGCATCGAGCTTGGGGTCCAAGATGATTATCATAAACCCCGAAGGTCACTTCGTTTATTTTGGTAGGTACTAGATTTTTTTGGTAGGGGCCTACTGACAATAACACTTTTCTAATAAGCGTGTGTTTAAAAATGTATTGCTAATGAATAATAATATGAATATATTTTTTATAACTCAAAATTGTTGTAAATGATTGATATACAATTGAATCAACAATTACATAACAATCGTGAATTAAGTGAAAAAAAAAGTGAACGTATTAATCAACATATGATAATTATATAATTTAAGAACAATTCAAAATATTAAAATATTTAATCAAATAAACAGAATAAGTTTTAAAAATCAATATTAAATTGACCAAAATATGTTTTTATCGTAATATGTACATTTCAATGAAGACAGTATACTTCAGCAATAAATATGGTGTATTATGGCTAAAAATAATTTATACCTGAGATCTTATGGTAACCAAGGTTACAAAATTATCATTAAATAATAGACGTCCCAATAACTTAAATAAATAAAATAATTTTAATAAACGTCTTACAAAAATAACAATTTAATAATTTATATTTTATACTAGAGTCCATAAAAAATTTAACCGTTATTATATGAATAACGGTTAAAATAATACATACCTAAAATTAAAATTTTAATAATAAGTAAAAATACCTTTTTAATGGTATGTTGCAACATGCAATAACCATACAATTTTAACAATCGAAATTAATAAAAATTTAAAGTTGTAATTACATATCAGGTATTTTTATTTTCTTATTAAAAACGTGATGAACAAATTAATAATATAAAATAAAAATAAAAATTATAGAGTATGTATTATATTAATAATATCAACAAATATTATAAAAATTTTAAATTTTAATAGGTAATAACTAATAAGTAAGCGATTACTAATTGCCTCCTTAAAATGATAAAATACCTATTATTATCTTTATAATATTAGGCTACAAATATTTAATCAAAAAATGTAGGTATTAGGTATTTATTAAAAAAATATAATATGACATAATGAATCATCCAATTGACTTATAAATATATAATGAATTTCATAAAAATGAATAAGAAAAACAAAATGAAAATTCTACAGTAAGAAACAACTGTTAAGTCATATATTCTGATTTCTAAACTTATGAAACAAAATTATTGAATTTCAAAATTCATAATAATGGCTATGTTAGATATTACTCAATTATTGACATTATTATATTATAATATAACAATTAAAATCTACCATATACATTTTAAAAATGACAAATTATCATATTTTAAATACAATTTAAATCGGTATTGGATTTAATTTTGTTATATTTACAGTTAATTAGAGTTTGGAAGTTTTATAATTTTAAATTATCATATAAAAAGAATCTCGATATATTTAAAAAATGCATAGATATATGAATATACATCACTAAGTGTATATCTTTTTATAAGTCTTATTACCTTGTTTAAGCATTAAAAATTATAATAAAGAATATAAAAAAATTGTGAATAATATTATAATATGCGTTATAGAATTATTATACCTACATTTTTATTAAATTTTCATATTTTTAATATTTTTAAAGTGACAATTATTAATTTACAAAACTTTAGATAAACTAAAGAAAGTCATGGATAAGTTTACGATCGAACAATGTATTACGTCATATAAATCAAAGCACAAATAATATCCATGAAAAAAATATAAATAAATAATCCATAAAATATATTCTTAAACTCATAAATGGCAAAATAGAAAATGTTAAACAGGTTTTATCAAGTCAGACGAATAAAGGAGCGATGAATATAATGGTATTAAATTATATGTATTTTAGATTCTGAGCAGAGCGATGAATGTATTGATTTTACAATGTTGTGTGTGTTTTTTTTTGTGTCTATGTACACTAGAACATGTGGAAATAATGCTTCAATTTCAAACTTTGGGGGTGGTTTCCAATAGCAAAAACTTTTTTTGAGTTAATTATAGACCACTGAAATTATCAATTTTTTTGAGAAATTTTTTTTTGAAGTGTCGATAAAAAAATTTTGGATGACCAAAAAGTGTCGAAAATTTAATACAAGGTTCCTTATGAGTTGTTCTTATTGTAGCTAAAAAAAGTTAAAAATCGTTAGTCATAATTTTTTTTTTACAAGCGTTTATAGTTCAATTTTTTACGAAATCTGTCGAAAACGCGAAAAATTGCAAGTAATTTTGAAGTTGAAAAATCATAAAATTGAATTTTGTCTATTTACTGTAATTTATAAACGAATAATTTTTAAGACTTAACATTTTTATTGAATATTATTATAATTTTTTTTATTTATAGCTTTTTTTTTGTGCTATTAATAGATATTTAAAACGTTTTACTTTTTAAATTTATTTACAAATTGTGTACGATACAGTTTTTTTGATAAAAAAATCTTAAAAATTGAATACAGTGTGCCTTATTTAGTTATATTATGTTATTTTTATTACGATTAAAAAAATACCAATACTCACAATTTTTTTTTTTTATTATTATTTTCGTTTATTAAAGTTCAAATTTTTATAAAAATTAAAAGAATCACGAAAATTTGAAATTATTTGCAAATACTTGTTAATAGCTATAACTTGAAAACTAAATACAAGGTTTCGCATACATTTTACGAGTAGTTACAGAAACCTAAAAACTTCTAAAATACGCATACGCAAAAAAAATGGAATATTTAATCAAAAATAATAACAATAATAATAATTTTAGTTAAAAAAATATTATTTGCAAGTGCATATAATTTTTTTTTCATTACTTGTATTATTTTTTATCATCTATAATAAAGTATTAAAAGTATGTATACTTTTTTAAGCTATTTATATCATCATTCAACTTATTCACACGTTTATATTCTTTGTCAGTAATACTTTTATGTTAATAGCAGCTAGTAATTACTAATATTTTCTGTTTATTCATTTCTATAATAATAAGAGCAACTTCCCAAATTAGCATTTAAATTACTTATAGAAAAATAAATTACTATTAGTAATATAAAACTATATATATTATATAATAAAGTATTATCACCAACAAATATAGGCTTACGATCTGTCTCTGTTCAGAATATTTGAATGATAAATCATTGTACATAAATATAATATGTAAATGTATCTTTAATATAGTGGTATATAATTAATTACAAGTTATACCTAATATTGAATTTAACTAGTGTTTGGATTTTTTAGTTTTAACATTAAAATTATTCCTATTAATATTTTTAATACAGTATATAAAAAAAAAGAAACTAATTTATTGTACTCGTAATACATTTATATTGTCACTCCGTGAGTTAACCTGCAAACTTCAATAAATTGGAGATTTATTTCAGTAAAAATATAATATTTGTTTAATTTCACCTTTCTTTGAAATGGCAACAAAATACTGTAGAAACTGTTCACTAATGATTACAACATATTTATGTATACATTTATTATAATATATATATATATAATATATATATATATATAAAGTAATAACTAATGAATCATATATTAAATTTCGGTTTTAATGAGATGTTTTGAGAGTACCTATCAAAGAATATTGTTTAAAATATATGATGTATAGTATGTTTTTGGCAAGACATTTAGGGCTGAAAAAGTAAAAATATATCATTCCTATCGCTTCATATTACCTATATTAAAACGACAAATAAACCAAACAATATTGCTTTGTTTTGATACAACTGCGTAATGTATGTGTTATTTTCTTGTTCAAAATTCTTATGACACTACTAGTTTGATATAAAATAAAATGTCACAAATAACTCTATACACTTATCATAATATTAGAATACACACGTAAAGCCACAAGTGAATAAATTATATTATAATGTTGTAATGAATCAAATAATTTTTCTTATAAATTGTAAATTAAATTCATAAGAACTTCCAAATTTTTTTATTTTATTGCTTGAATAAAGATATCACGAAAACGCCTAAAAACAAAATAATCTACAGAAGTTACAATGTATAAACACATTAATTAGGTAATATATAATTTCGTAACATTAATGTAGCTAAATTGCCTATCCAAAACGCCGTGTTTGAAAATCTTATAATCAATACACTCTCACGTCATATTACATAATACATATAAAAGAAGGGGGAAAATTTTCCCTACCAACAAATTGGGATCGATATTGCGATGAAAATTCGCCATTTTGAGAGGGTTGTACATTCTCTTACCCCAATAGTTCGCGCGTGCGCTAGTTGGGAATTTCAAAAGCAAGCAATCAAGAAAATTCACAAAAAGAAATTTTTCTCAGTGAACGTGATGTCACTGTCACTTACACTATTTTAAATTGCATCCCAAACACTTTCAGACAGTTTAAAATGTGGTAAAATTAGATAATTTCAGAATTAGAACTTCCCTTCCGGTGACTTCTCGATAAATTGCTAACATTAAATATTAAGACTTTATATACGATGATACATTTTATCAAAACCTAACTACGTATTACAATACATTATTTGTGTTTAGAAGACATATCGTGTACTGTAAAATTATTTAAAATTAATTATTATGTTATTCTATTCGATGTGTTTCGTTTTGCAATAAATAACGAATATTCATTAGCGTTCCGGTTGTAAAATAACACCATCCTAACACTGAATTGGACTATTTTGTAATGAAACGGAAGAAAAATGAAACGTCGATGTTTAATTAATCATTGAAAAAAAACAAATCGTTTAAAAGTATACGGTTTTCGTGATACGATGAGAAATATGCATATGTGAGACGTGGGTATATATATTATATACACTAAAATTAACGATATAATATATAACAGAAACTACTGCGACGGGCACACACATATCAGACGGTGTACGATAATAATGTATTTCGGTGAATAACCGTTTCGTGATTATTACAAAGTGGGTCTCGTTTTTTGGTTTGGGTGTGTGGAATAACAAAGGGCGTGCTGGCTCTGACACAAAGGAAACGCTCTTCGAGGACTCGCGTGTTTGGAATCCGTGAGATGCTGTGACATCGATACATTGATATTATTATTATCGTATGGTAGACGACGGGCAAAGTCGCGCGTGTGGGCATGTGTGTGCGGTGCACGGCGCCGGGTGGCGATGGCGAGACGACCAAGTTCTTATCAACCGGTGGGAGTCGAGACGGCGACGGCGGCGGCGGCGGCGGCGGCGGGACAGCGTCCCGACCACGTCGACGTGGATTATTGGATTGTCGTCACGGACGGGCCGCATAATCTTACATGATGTAGTAGGTATACATATAAATATAATAAAAACGATAAAATGACGATGGGACCAAAATCAACAACCGACCAATCGTAATTCCAATCGAAAAAAAACCGACAACGGTCTTATTATTTTTTCCATATCCTATACCTATATAGGAGTATAAAAGGTTCAATTTTTCGCCACCGTCAAACGCGAAACGGCTTCTCCTCCTCGTAGGTGGTCTCTCTCTATACACACACATACATATATGTATAATTGAAACCCCTCAAAAGCCGCGGTGGCGGTGGAAAGGAGATCGATACGTGTGCGTCTCTCGCCCATCACGCATATACCTCACCTTTAGCGCCACGTACGGTTTTCCATCAGTCCCTTTGATGCCTTTTCCACAACTCTGTCACCCTCAAACACCACCCCACCTTATCATAACTCGACACTCCGACGATCCACACCTGGTTGGCCATTAGGCTGCCACAGCCACAGCCGCGATTATACCATAGGACGACGGCAGCGGCGGCGGCGGCGGCGTCATTGGCAGCGGTCGATGACCCAGACGGTCGGTATCGATCGACAACGACGTCGCGGTCCCTGCTGCCGCCGGCGACTTGACCTGCCCAACACGCACACACACGTATAAACCCCTTCCCCTCAATAACCAACCAACCTTCACTGCGGCTGTCTTCGTCGCTATACCGTGGCCTCATACCAGACTATGCTGTCAATGTACGCCGTAGGTACTGTCAAAAATCGGGGGGCAACGACCCTTATAACGTGATATTATATATTATATACACAGACCACGCACCCGAAACCATAATGTATAGATCTGCAAAAGTTTTCGTCGTCCATATATGCCGTCGTCTGCACCGCCACCACCATTACCACCACTGTCATCGGACGATTCGCTCGCTCTTCTGTTGTCTATACTTGATATGCAAATAGTGCGACACCCACACGACAAAAAATTCACATGTCCATCATAAAAGTGCGGTGGCGGCGTTGGACGGTGTGCGCACGCGCGCGTGCTGCAATCCGCAATTATTGTTCGATTTCGTTGCGAAAAAAACCCGCTAGACGATGACGGTGGTGTTGGGTTTAGGGAATGGTGGTAGTGGTGGTGGTGGTGTCTGTGTCGGTGTGCCGTTACTATTGCGTGTGTCTGCTATGCGCCAGTGCAAACCGTGGGCGAGGTGGTCGCGGCGGCGGTGGTGACGGCCGCCAGTCGTGCAGGCGTAGGGGGGTTGCTGCAGGCGACGCGGGTATGCGGGGGTCTAGACGGTGTCGACGAACCCTCATTTATCAGTCTGTGAACCCTGTGTACCGACGACCCACCCCGTAGCCCGGATCGGTAACGGCCCGCGCTGCCCTGCAGCCGAGCCACCGAAAATTAGATGCCCTAAAAACGGCGTTCCACTTGCCGACTGATAATAACAACGCGTATTTATACATTGTCTGTGTTCGTTTATATATTTTATTTACGATATACATTATTATTATTATTACTATTATGTCAGTCGCCCGTGCACCGTCACGCCGCCACTCCACAATTTAATATTATATATAGTCGCGGGTTACACGCGTATATGCGTCGCGGAAAAAGAGACCGAATATAATGCTATTATTTGTATACGATAGTATGAATATTATATTATGCTTATACAACGGGATTAATTTCTATGGAAATTACGCCCTTGTCCGTATTAATTCTACGGCGAATACGGCGTAGAATATATAATAATATTTTAATTGTATACACACCCTGCAGCGCGCGTCGCTGTTACGTTTTTCGTTTTTCACTGCCCTACCTCAACTTGCAACTATGGCGTCGTGACGCCAACAATCGAGCGCGCGTCGTTTTTATTATTATTATTATTTTTTTATTTAATAACCAACCTTTGAAATATCACCTTGGCCGGGGCAACGTCGTAATAAATGTTTTTTCACCCTATCCGCTCAAAACCATTTGTTTGATTATACACAGGTTATGTTACCTAACCCATACCGGTTTATCTTAAATAAACGTGATGTTTTTGGAAAAAGTTTCATCGTGGAGAAAAAAATTCCTCTTTTTACCATAAAATTTGTATTCTCTTAAATTATCCGAAAATATCAATAATTTTAAGACCAGCCGTGCCAACAGCATCTTATGAACGCAACCAATAATAAACAAATATTACTCAGTGATACCAAAACTTAACCTATTCTATATAATATTATTTTACATACACCAATAATTTGTTAAATAATAAAAAATTTTCCTAAAATGCTTCTTAATTTTACCTATACAATATACGAAAATTTACAATACATTATAAATAGGTATTATGTACATATATATAAAGTATTTTGGTCCAACATTTTATCATTAAATGTGCATTTTATACAGAAATACTAAATTGGAATTACGTTTTAACAAGTTTAAACTTGAAAATATTTCATTTTAAATATCTAGCTACAACATTTGAAGAAGATGATGTACTTTTTATATAATAATATAATTTTAATAAGTTTGTTCATATATTAAAATGAATTTTAAACCTGAGTGTCTTGATATTATAAACAAAGAATAGCTTTATTTATTATCAATTATCATCAGAGACGCTGATGTCATTTTAAACACTTTATGACATAGTTATTTTTAAAGAATAATCATCGACCCGCCCACAAGTATTAATAAAAAAATTCCCAAAATATTAATTTTAAATTTATATTACCATTTATATTGTTCATTCCTAGGCAAAAACAATTTCTAGAATTTTTGATTATCATCAAAATCTGGTAAATGATAATATTCTATACTTAATCAAATTTAAATATTATTTTCGAAAGACTTAATATACGTTAAATATATTTATTAAAAAAAAGCTATAAAGTTAGGAAAATAAATAAGAACATTATTATGTAACAGATGAATAAAAATAACAACTACATAATGTTCCCTTAGAAATGTTTTGTAATAAACTTCCATCATATATAAATAATAAATAATGATCTTTACGAATACTTTTGTGTTTCCTAACTAAAAAATAAATAAATGTATTTTATTAAACTTATTTTATTTTACTATGTGAAAATATTATTTTCAAACTAAATTTTACAACGTTAAGATAACTTATTATTTAAAAATTAAATACTTCAAATTGCTCATATTTACTAAAAAGTCAAAATCAATGACATTTTAAACTTAAAACTAATTCAATCTCAAATCTATATTATTTAATTTATTTTACAGTTTTAATTTATTTTATGATATTTCACATAATCTATAATATTGTTTAATTGTAGTTATAATGTAGGTATATTATACATATAGCTGTGTAAATAACGATTTCCTAGTTAGGTTAGGTTAGGTTAGGTTACTAGTTTTAAAGTATTAGTTTATTCAATATATTTATTATAATCAGATGATATCTGTATTTATTTTAATCAAACTAATTAATCACGATAACAAAAAAATAAAGACTGCCATAATATAGTTTTACCGTTGATATAGGTCAGTTATATGTGAATATATTGAATTGCAGTAAAATCGTTGAATTGATTTTCACGGGAAAGTCAAACTCTGTTGGATTATTTCAACCATATAGGTATAACACAAAGTGGTATTCGAGGAAACTGAAAAAATAATATAAATAGTTCTGTCCACGCATTATTAATAAATAATTAAGTAGGTAGCTCGTATGTTTAAAATTATTTTTTTTTGTTTTCAAATTGATTGTTGTTTTATTAAGTAACAAAATAATGAATGTGCGTCGTGTAACCTAACAACATGCTCTATGTTAGGTATTGAGCATTCCAAAATAATAATATTAGATATCAATTATACAAATTTATGGTTTTTATTTAAATGTGTTCGATTTATTCGATATCACTAAAATATGTGAAATATATTATCCACTTAGCATACTTAAATGTATTTCAAAGGTCATCTAATAAAATTTTATAGATATTTAAAAAAATTAGAAATCGTACAACATTATAATATATAATGTTTCTAAAAATTAAGAATTAATGCATTTTTAGAATAATACTAAAATATAATATGTGTTATAAAGTTAATCTTATTGCCATAGTATACATATTTTATATTCAGTTAACAAAAAATATTAAAATTTATTTTATCCAAAAACTGTCCAATTATTAATAAAATCTAAAATTCCTTGATTTTTTAATGTTTAAATTAAATTATTTATTAATTTTTTAATTAAATATTGATAATGCAAAAATTGTATTCATTGTTGTAAAATATAGTTCAACACTTTAGAGTCTTTTTAATTTACTTAACCTATAAATGTTTTATGAAGCATTTTATTATAGGTTTGGAATATGTTATGTATGATTGGTTAATAACACCTATAGTGATAATTAAATATTGACAACCGATACCTATTCATGAATGTAATACTCATAATATACCCATGGTATATGCATATTGGTATAAATTTATAATGACGAGAAGTAGCACATTGTTTATAGTTGTATAGAACATCACTATTTATAATATTATGTTTTTAGTGCGGCTATTTGTTTTTAACGTTCCCGGCTTATTTCAATATATATGATTAAAATTAAACGGGTAATATGTTTACTTGCCCAGGTTTAAACTTTGCATCATTACCGACTATATAATTCGCCAAATAAGGGTCTCCGCAAAAAGGCATGTAAATATGGAGTTAAACAACCACAGAACTTACTATACTCTGTACCTATGTAATTATATTCTACAACTTTGATGTATTTCGAATGTACTTCATCATTGAGTAGGTCACTGTAGTGGTGAGTGTATTAAATTGTAATTCAACGATAAATCATTATTCATTATATACGAAAACAGTCATGACCAGAGACTATTATAAACTGCTACCTACATTACTAAATAGGTGTTATATAATTATAATGATCTATTTATAGTATTTTATTTTTCTGATAGGAATATACGGTAGGTTAAAATAACTTATATATTGTTACCAATCTATAATTGAATTATGTAGAATGTTATGAATTATAGGTTATGGTATAAAAATCTTAAAATTAATCTAAAAAATTGTTTGATTGTATTGTGATTATAAAATAATAATTTATGTTTTGCCGAAGTGTTAAATATTTTTTAATTGCTACTACATAATCAAAACTGTTGAAGGAAAAATTCGTTGTTTTTAGTTTAATATTCTGCAATTTCATAGAAATTCTTTTTAAAAAAATGTGATTTTTTTATGTCACTGTATAACAAAAATAATGAGGTACCTACGTACCAACTTTATATTAAATGTTCAAGCATTTTGAGTTTTTTTATATAGAAACAGATATTTTTTATATAATATTTATTGAACAACTTAAAATAACCATAAGTAGCTTAAAAAATATCCAAAATATTTTTAAAATGATATTAAATAATAATGTACCTATGTTAATTAGTAGGGATTTTGATCATGCCTTGGAAAAGTATACACTACATAGAATCCTGTGGATAATATTAAGATGTAAATGTTAATTGAATAAAATAGTTGTTAAAACATAACAAAGTATTTGGGTAGTAATGGTAGTATTAAATTATAATAACATTGGGAATATTATCCAATTTTAGTGGAATGAGTGGTTAAAGATATGATCATCGTACATATTAGAATTAATGTATAACATTATACAAGCGTAATTGCAAAACTTCAACTTTGCAACACTAAGTAGGTACCGTGAAAGTGGTTTGTGCATAAAAAATAATAAAAGATGGAAAGTAGATAATCTCTCTGATGTAACATATAGGTGTTGAGTTTACACAATATCAATTATACCTAATAATAATTTATAACTATAATTAAATAAAAATATACTCTAATATTTTAAAACAGTTTTATTTAATACATTTGTTTTTCGAAAGTGTAATTAAATACTGTATACATATTTTTTTATTTTATTAAATATGGTAAATTAATATAATATAATATGATATTAATAAATTTGATAATAAAAAAATCAATAATAAACAAATTTATAAAAAAAGTGAACACGCATTAATTTGGTAAAGCCCACAAAAAACCTATTTCCTTGAAATGTGTTTATTTTAAGTGTCACGGTTAATTTTAAATTAACAAGGCATCATATACAAAATATGATTTTTAATGGAGATACGTAGCTTTATAAGACTTATATTTTGAAAATGTATCTTTAGATTCACAGATTCTTTAGAGTACAAAGTCACTACAGTAATAATGGTTAATATATTAAATTTGAATTCAATGATAAATCATTCCATACGATAAATGGTACTGAGCGAAGACAGACTGTCAACATATGTAACTAAATTTATTTCATCACATACCTATTTTTTATATTGGAATTGTAGTTATACTACAATAAATAATATGATATAAATTGACAAAATGGGCTTAAAATTATTCTAAATATTTTAAAAATATTATTACGTATGGCGTGTAGTAAAATATCAAAACATTATATGTATAAAGGTAGGCAAGTGGATACCGATCTACTGTACATTAGGTGTCGATAGGTACACTATTATGGGTGTGTTAAATTTGAATTAAATGATTTATCGTTGAATACGAAAAACAGTTCTGAGCGAAGACAGTCTGTCATAATATATAACACACTATATTTCATTCTTTAATATCCATAGCTATTAATAAAGTCATTTATTTTACTTTTAATGTTACAGTAGGTCAATATAATTTATTCCAAAAATATTGTTCTTATTGTTATTATTATTATTGCGGTTTTAATAATTAATACATATTTTTACTATATTACATAAACTTATATAGCTCAAAATAATTAAAATCTTTCCCTTTTTGAAAATCAAAGCATTATTATTCTAAAATCGATAAATCATCACTTCGCTTAGAATTTAAAATTTCAACCCTCCCAAAACTAGTTATTTAAATTCTAATAAAACAACTAAAATCTTTATCTTTATTTTGTTTAAAAATTCAATTTCATTATCAATTTAAAATTAATATAATTTTTCAATAATTTTGTCATAAGTACCTATAAAAAAAAAATTATTTTTTAATATAATATTATTCTGTTTATTCCGTTTAATAATTATATGTAATAACTATAATATCCCTTATTCAATTATTTTATTTTTCGAAATTCTAATCTTTCAATCATGATGTTCAATTTAATCGTCAATACAAACTTATGAAGAGAACATATTTTTATTTATCAACAGCTGAATAAACATAAGTTGGAACGTTGCTAGTATAGTTCCAATATATTAAAATATTTTATATACGACATTTTGAATTTATTTCTATCGTATCTAGTATTGACCCACCATGACGTCATTGCAGTTTCATCGTTACAACGAACTCCATAAATTACACACATTTGTATATATTTGTATATATATATATACATTAAATTTAAACGTCGAACATGTATAAATGAACTACGAAATGTATTTCGTATCTAAACGTTCATTGTCAGAACCAAAAACTCAATTTAAAAACTATAAGACACTATCGCCGTTGTCGTGTTTTTCGTCTACATACGATGTTCACGGAAAACAATGAGAAATTTTTCATTTTACAGGAAAAAATACATTTTATACGGAATCGGTCGTATTCGTGCATTACTCGCATGGATTAAATTACACGACGGTAGGAATATAGTGTTAGGACGCCATATACAGATCAACGGCAACTCTACCAAACGAAAACTCTATAAAATGTATTTCATTGTTATTGAAATATATTTCAGGGTGATTTTATGAGACACACATTACTTCGAAAACGATATTTAAGTTTTAGAATTAATTTCTTTACACAATTTTCAGTTATTGAGAAACAACATTTTTGTAAAAATCATGTATATTGCTATTTTTTAACGTTATCTATATTTTTAAAGTTTTTTTTTTTAATGGTACATTTTTTATACTTTCAATTTATATTCAAAAGCATAACAATATTTTTTGAAATATTTCTATACATCAAATCAAATTTTAAATCAGTATACCTACTTAATTTGTTATAACTATAACGTATACGTTATTACTAATTACAAGTACAACATTTAGTACCGATTTTAAGTGTATATATTTATAAATTTATAGTTTAGATGAAAGGAGTAGTGAACTGACATTTTTGTGTGGTACTTATCTGCTTTTTCACTCAGCTCATCGAAATTTTTAAGTTTAAATATTTGTAACTATCTAATTAAAATTTGGTGTTCATTTTAAATATACTTCAAGAAATATTAAGTTATTAAGTTTCGGAATATTTGACTAAAAATGTATTTTATGATTCAGAAAAGTGAAAAAAAAAATAATATTAAAACCCGTATATATTTTTTAGATTCTGAACGAAGTAATGAATGTATTGATTTTACAATGATGTTTTTTTTTTTTTTTGTGTACAGCATAACTAGTCGAAATAATGCTCCAATTTCAAACTTTGGGGGTGGTTTCCGAAGTAAAAGTGAATATCCTTGGTGCATTATAGAGGTCAAAAGTTAACATTTTCCAACAGTTTTCAAAGAAATCGAGAAAAACAAAAAAAAAAAATGACGGAAAAACGGGAATTTTTACGCAAAATCAGTTTTCGACCAAATCGATTTTTTTATATAGTTGTAATTCCAAAACTAATCACTGTAAACACTTGAAATTTTCACTAAATGTTTATGTTAGTGTTACCTATATACAGTTAAATTTTCAAAAGTTTTTTTAACTTATTTATAGCCCATAGAAATTTTCGATTTTTATGAGAATTTTTTTTTGAACTGTCGATAAAATTTTTTTGGCTCTATCAAAATACTTGAAAATTTAATACAAAGTTCCTCATAAATTATTCTTATAGTGATTAAAAATTATAAGAATACATAGGCACATTTTTTTTTTATTAGCATTTGAAGTTCAAATATTGACGAAAATTCGTCAAACCATGAATATTTGCAAACTATTTTGTAGGTATAATTCATACAAATGTTTATATAAGTAGCTAATAGGTGAACATTTAATACAAGATTTTCCATAAGTTTAGCTAATAATAATTATAAAAAAACTTAAATTTTGATGTATTCAGGCCATTAAACATAAACCACCATTTTCACCAACCACTGAAAATTATATCCTAGGCTGACAAATCATCTTCGTTCAGAATCGTTTTTCGTATACAATGATAATTATCATTGGATTAAAATTTAACCCTCCTATAATATATAATAGTGATCCACACGGCACCTAATGTACAGCACAGCGGTACCCACTTGCCTACTTTTTTAAACATTAGGAGTCATGTAAAAAAAATATTTTTGACCATACCAACTAAATTAATTAGTTTTCTTTAAAAAAAAAAAAAAAATCACCCTAGCTGTGTATAATTATTAATTACATAACAATAATTCGTTTGGAGTTTAAGCCCGAAACCACGCAAGTACAACACACGTAGTATTTGGATTTTATTATTGGCTTTACATTTATTTCGGTTGCGGTTATTTTGCGGCAATCGCTTTGGAAACACACTAAAGCCGGGCTAGCTGTACCTACCTATCCGGTGTGCGGAGTTTTGAAATTACGGCGATTAGTCCTCGATATACATATATATATATATATATTGCGTGCCACGCACGGGATTCCTTATAAATAGTTGAAATCCTGATAGAAGCGCTTTTGCGGGGAATTTAATGGAATTGTTTGCGTACTGTGCCCGTCGACAATAATAATATAATAAGGAAAGCACGTTTTCGCCGTCGCTTCTACCGCCGTGCTCTCTCAGTCTATCTTACGTCGTTTCCTTCCTGCTTTCGACGGTCATCGCAGCCACGCGTTCCATCTCGTCACGGTAATCCGACTCTATCTACACCGAGCTTCGGCCGTGGTGTATATACGCGTGTTTAAATTATTATAGGTATTATAATTATTATCATAATGCCGACTGGGGCCAATCATCTACTTGTAATAGTCGGCCGATGATAGTGGGTATCGTTATAAATTTATAATATATTTTCTACCGTACACGAAACCCTTTTGCGTCGTTCATTTTACCACCGATTATCATTATATAGTATATATAATATGAATATATATACATATATATATATATATATTATATACACACACATTAATACATTATGGTCTTTCAATTTTCGCAAAACAAAAATAGTGAGGATTATGTCGGTTCTAACGGAGACTTTTGTTATATGAAATTTGGAAGACGGTATCTTTAAACCAGTTATCTTCTATGTACCTTTATAAACAAACAATACGGTATTTTGGTAAACAACTTCAACTATTATCCTTATAATAATCTGTTTGAGTATTTACCGTATTAAATGAAAAATGATGAAATTTAATTAGGTATATACACACATTTTTAATATCATACCCAAATGCAGAACATATTTCTGAAGATATGTTATAATAATTAAATATCGAAACCAGTTGGTAGTTAATTAATTATAAACTTATAAAATATAAATATATAAAGTTTTATGTATAAGTGGAGTATAGTTACTATGTACTGACTAGTGTGAACAATACTTTATACTTTATAGGATAGGTATAATCGTATAATATATTATGAATTATTTCAATAAATTTTTCATTCCATAGGTTAGGTTAGTTTAGAAAAAAATAAATATATATATTAATTACAATAGTAAAAATATCATGATTTCTTCAAAATTGTTGTTTTATAACGGCTTAGTAAAGTTCTTATAAAAAATAAATATTTCAGTAATTTGAAATATTGAATAACTTGTGCTAAATGTATCACTCAGTTTAATATAATGTGGGTATATAATATCTGATACTTAATAAATAATAATATTTCAATTATACCTCTTTTGCAGAATTTTTACCCTCCTCCTCACTATCATACATACACACACACACACCCAAGTGTTTCCTGTAAGCTGCCATTAACGTCGATTATATATTATAGTATAAGCGCTTATACACAAAACGAACTGCGGTTTCCTATAAACGTTATTGATGACAAAACAATGACGCGACGATATAAAATGTAAATTAGTTTACAGTCGAATTCCGGACCATTCGGTGACGGCGGTGTCATTTGTCTATGTGCCGCAACAACCGTTAAAACGCGCAGTCACTGTCAACGACCAACGCAATATACATTGACACATTGTACATGGCAGCGGTAGGTGACATAATAAAAATACATACAATTAAACTGCAGCGTATAAAGCAGCGCTCGAATTGTAAACAATTAAATGGAAGAGCTCATCAATCCAACGATTTGAAAACTACCTACCGTGTGTAAAACAATTTAACACAGACTGGTTCCCAACAGGGGGAGATTTTTCCCCATACCCCTCAGGCATCAATAAGTTTCTTTGAATACTAAATTTCTAATTTTTTTTATCTATATAGGTATTATATATCACACCACATAGTAAAATCGCTCACTTAATGAACTACGGACGTCTATATTGTGAATTTTGACGAAAATACATATATTTTATGAAATCCGCAATGTATATTCCACACTTTGTGTTATTTAACAATTTATTTTATTTTATTTTTAACAACCAATACTTATCTATATAAATTATGATAATAATGTTATACTCGTGTTCTATATTACATATGAGAGATTTTAAATTAAATTTCGGTTATTTTCAGATCTGATATCAAACGAATGTTTCCTTGTCGGATACCTAAATTACTCCTAAGTAATAAGTTATTCAACAAATAACATTTAGTGAGTGCTTATAGATATCTGTTATTTAAGTGACGTGTAGGTACTTGTGTATGTAGTTTGTACGTTGATTTATTATTTTACATAACTATTTTAAATAAAAATTATAGAAAAGATTTTTATGAAAAGATGAACTTAAAAAAAAGCTTACTAAATGTGCTCAATTACTGATAACTGATGAAATATTATACATTTTAACACGCTTATTATAATATATTATGCATAAAAAAACTACAAATTGTAATTTCGCTTACTATTATTTATTCAAATAGCGTTGAGAAAGGTCAACGACGAAAACAAAATCATTTACAATCTAATACAATGTATTGATAGTATTACAGAGAAAAAATATTTAATACACAAACAAAATTTCCTGATGACAACAAGAAAAATTGATTTAATATTTTAATGTATATTATTTTAGATAGGCTCGTATATAATATGAAATGCATATTTTTCTATTATTTAAGATACCTAATATAAGGAGAATATTAGCATCATACTTCGAGTTTTTCAACATAAAAATCCGGACTTCCTCATAAATTATATTTATTAATTTTTTTTTGTTCACGTCACAAATCTCTTGTATAGAGCCGTGTTTGTTGTAACCATATTTTGAGGGAAAAATATTTCGTTAGGGTTTTTTTATCCAAAAAAATACTTTGACAAAATGCACTTCTGACAAAATACAATTGCAACAAAATACAGCCTTCCCTTATCGTTTCATATTTATTTCCTTAAATGGCAATTTTACGAAGCTTTTGACTTTAATTATTAATATACACAATTATTGTGTTGGTACTATTTTTTAATTTTTTTTCATCAATTGAAATATTTGGTGCGTTACGAAGATTTTTTTTTGAAA
Organism: Aphis craccivora; assembly: GCA_009835225.1. Taxonomy (NCBI): domain Eukaryota; kingdom Metazoa; phylum Arthropoda; class Insecta; order Hemiptera; family Aphididae; genus Aphis; species Aphis craccivora. The sequence continues at coordinate 28,849 of VUJU01002867.1, forward strand.
AAATCAAAAAAGAATCAAATTAGAACTACACGTGCAGTTAATGTAAATCATGAAATGCGTTAAATAATTTGTATTATGTTCTAAGACCAACAATCGAGATAGTTTTAACAGTATCTGAAATGACTGAATTAATGTGTGTTTGTAAAAACCTATGAAGAACATAAATCTTCTAATAAAATCTATTACAACCACAGATTTCAATAAAAAAACACAGACCGAATGGATTTTCAGTTGGTAATATGTCACAAGCATGTATGGTTGATAGTAAATCCAAAAAAATAAGTATTGGATTAAATTTTGATCCAATTTCAAAAAAATAGTTAATTTCATCGAAAAATTAGACGTAGTCCTTATAATTCTTTATTTGAGAATTACACAAACATTGGATTAAGTCTATCAAATTTTCCATCTAATTTATCAGTTCAGACAACGAAAGAACATATATTTAAAATATATAACTCAGGTAAAGAAAATTAAAAAGCCACTCAATTGCCTGCATTTGTAAAGTCTAAGTTAATTTTCTATTATTAGATATTGCTGAAAAGAATTAAATTATTTGCGAATTATGTGATTCAAGTTCAAAAAAATGCAAATTCAACGTACACGTGGACACGAAGGTCAATTATAGTTGTTGAGAAAATGATTAAGGTAGATAATAGAATATAATTTATTATAATGTATTTTTTAGATTCTAATTAAAATTTATTTTTAATAAGAAAACAAAAAATAAACAGACTGTTTTTAAATTAATTAATATGTAGTATTAGGAGTACTAAAAGTTTATAAGGGACCTACAGATCTGCCAAACATAATTTGTTGTAATCTTGGAAAAATATCGGATTGCATAAACTTGAAACAAAGTGTGTGATACTTAAATTTAAAGGATGGTTCAGCAGTGAATATTTGAAAAAAAAATCAACAACTCAATTTTTCAGCACAGATCAATTTAATAAAAACAGTAGACTTTCAGTTCATGAAATAGTTTAAAAAAAATTCAGGAAACAAGCATTTTTATCTTGCTCGTATTAGAAAAAAATTCGTTTTCGAACAATAATAAATGCTAATGTTTTAAAAATGATAAGCTATGTAACAGCCGATGCCATAATTAGAGGAGGTAGATTTAAGGCACTGCGAACTATGCGGCCGCATATGGTGGCAAATTTCGGAGGGCGGAAAAGTTATTTTGAATATTTATTTTGATTTTATAAAATTATGTACATAATTTTAAAATTTTATCTATCACTTCAAAATCTTGAAATAGTGGATTTCGTATTCGTTTATTTTTAGCAAAATAATATTTATATTTTCCCAAGAACTCGTCTGCGCAACGACGGTTGTATTTTATTATAGGTAGCTTATCTTATTAGTTATTGTTTATGAAATGTCTCGTTAGAAAAAAATATGAAAAATTATAAGTATTGAAAAAAATTATTTATTTGTGGTTGTTTTATTAAATATAAGTTTAAAAGTTTTTTTGGATAGGGGCGGCAAATTGTTAAATCCACCCCTGGCCATAATCAATCATCGTAAAAAATTGAAAGTTGATAACTTAATTTAATTTTTCATTATCAGCATTAGCTATTACTATATTACCTATTATTTGCTATTATTAATCACATTTATACATAATACGTATGGTTTATTAAAATTAAAAATATTATATAATTTATCGTTGTAATTTTGTTCATAAGACAATAAAGAAAAGTATATAATTTATAATAATTACGCAAAGTAGTATACAATATAATAGATATTATCCATATTATGAAATGGATATCCATGTAATATAATATTTTCATCAAAGTTTACGATCTCGACGAATTTCAGTATCTAGACATTCAGTTCATGAAATGAGCGATTTCATCATGTGGATGAGACACATTTATGTAGGTACTATGAATTAAAAATATAATTATATAAGTCAGCATAAGTTTGAGCATATTCATCTAATCATTCATCTAATACATTTAGTTGTCACTTAAAAAATCTATTTTATTAAAAAAATAAAATACCCCATCAATCAAATTAAAAAAAATAATAATAATTATCAACATTTGTATTATTTTATACTTGATTATATTATAATGAAAAATAGATAATAACAAAGTTAATAATTATTGTATTCTTTATTTAAAAGAAACCAAATTTTTGATAAGTACCTATATCGTGTTCAGTAGATTTAACCTAACCTAACATTATTGCGTTCGGCGATTGAGAGACAGAGGAATCGTTTGACGGACGGAGTGGGCCACCACAACCAGTGTGACTATATTAAGACTATATACAACAGTAGAAGCCGTACAAAAGTGTAATCAAATATACTTACTGGCATAAACTAAAATCAAATATATTAAATATTACAAAATGTACTACATTACATGGCAATGTTATTGAAAAAAATTTAAATTCAATACGATGAAAAATAAATTCGGCATAAGTTAGGCTGTGTCTTCATCACATTCTAGTAAAAACTATTAGTTGGAGTACGAAAAAAAATAATTATGATAGTGAATCCCCCCTCCAAAAGAAAAATTGAATACTGTACGCAATATTACAATATAACTACGATGTTGTAAATATACCCTACAAGTATTTATACCTACTGACAATAGTGCCACAAAACCATTCCATGGCCTACTACTCAACAGTCATAAACTCATAACGCTGCTCAATGGTGGGCATTAACTTGTTAAAAAGTTAAAGTTAAGTTAATAAGTTAATTTTTTTTTAACTTTTCAACTTAACTAGTTAGTTATTTTTGTTTTTAACTTATTAACTTATTTAGTTAAATTTTATATTATTTTAACTTAGCTTTTTATAGTTAATTATCATTATTTAACAGTTAAATTAATTTAATTTTTTTTATATATATTATACATAGATGTAGCCTATAAGTTTCTAGTAACAATGTAGTATGTACTATAATAATAATTTTAAATTTTATGTTTACATAGTACTAAGCGTTTTTTGTAAATGTTTGTACAAATCAAAATACTAGTGCAATTTATAACATGAATATTATGAAAAAAATTAACTGAGTTAAGTT
>VUJU01002868.1:0-31883 GCA_009835225.1 Aphis craccivora
TCTGATTTCAATGAATTTTCGTTCATTACTAACAGTTAATATTAACTCACGGCTTGAATAACGTAATTGAGTGTTATCTCTATTTTTATTTGATGTGTGTATATTCCTCATTCGATTATTTTTAGCGTAGATATAATTTTAGTCCCGGTATTTTTTGATCACACCTCGTACATTAGTAAGACAATAAAAAATAATAATAATAATAAAGTAATAAAGTAATAATAATAATAATAAAAATAAAAAAAATCTACAATATTTAAATCAGAATAAAAATAATACAATTAATTAAGTAGGACATAACCATCATTATTTTTTTTTATTTTTTGGTTTTATGTTTTGTTTTAGTAAATTTTTGTGGAACTTAGAAAATTGTACTCGTATAATCATTCTTTCTTCAACGTAGGTTCGAATTGCAGCCTTATATTTTTTTTCAACTGACATTCTTGACAAAATTTTTTTTGTTAATTTAGCAACCAATTTTGAATCATTAAACATTTTGCATTTTGTAAATTTATTAAATAAATGTTCAACTCGAAAAATGATTTTTTTAAAATCATTACTTAGAATTATTACTTCATTATTGGGTAAGCGGACCATTGATGAAGACATCTTATTTTGACCAGATGAATTGTCTGAATTATTCAACGTTTCCATATACCCAATTTCAGGAATTTTGGACTTATATTTTAAAGCCACCAAACCTGCTAAGAACTTGATTGCATCAAGTTCTATCTCATTTTCATTTTTATCTATATTTGTGGTTATAAATTCATTTTCACTCATAAGATCTGAGTCACTCTTCTGAGTTACTTCAATGTTTTCTTTTTTATTGTCTTCATCGTTTAAACTTATGTTGAGCGATTTAAATGTCTGAGAAAACATATATTCTTCATGATTATTGTCTATTATATTGGATTCATCATGATCAATGCCTAAAATAATCATTTTTAATTTTTTTACAGCATTGAATGATGATGGGTCATCTATTGACGATAACTGTTGTAATATATTTTCTAGAGAATCCTTATTAATATTGGCTGTCAATAAACAATCTAGGCCATTTTCTTCTGAAATTTGAAGAAGCTGTTTAAGTCCGTTAATGTGCATAAGAATGCCTTTTTGAAACATTTGTAGATTTGTAAAATTGCTTCCTTTACATCTCATTGAATTTATAGTATTGTAAACTTTATTCAAAAGCTTGTTTTGTTTATATGAAAATAACCCAAATGGGGATTTGAATTCATTATTATCATGTTTTACAGAAACATTAACTAAATCAAACCAATTACTAATTAATTTTATGAAATCAGCTGTACTATGTAATAATTGAAAATTCTCGATAGGACCACAATGTAGGAGTGTTGTAGCTGTATAATGTGATAGAAGTTCTTTAGTTAGTTTAATATTTTTTTGTTGTGGCCCTTCACATATCAAATGTTCTTCTTTTAGTTTTACACAATGACATACTTCGGATGGTGCTTTGGTTATTAATGCTTCTAATGGTTTTTTATTTATTTCTGCTCCATTTAAACAAAAACCAGTGCCTAAAAACCAGTTCCGTGTAAGCTGCAATAAATGAGATGAATCGGGAATAAACACTATTTTTCGTCCACTAGGAGTAAAAAAGGTGGGATTTGTATAAGTTAAATTTAATTGATTCCACAATTCAACATTTTTGATATCACAATTAGTAACACAACATATAACCTTAAAACCTATATCGTCCAGTTTATCAATAATATCATATAAAACAGCTTTAGTAATATCTTCATTAACATTAAAAAAAATTGGTTGCTTCCATTTTGATGTAATGCTTTGAGCCATAACTACCTGCATTTGGTCATGTGGACCAACTAATTCATCATTAAGTACATCATACTCAGTTTTATTACAGATGTTTACTTCATCAAACATGAGCACTGTGAGTTTATCAATCTTATGAAGCTTATCACTATTCAATTTCATTATTCCAAGTACGTCTTTAATAAGACCAGTTTTCATCTCTAATGATTTGGCCCATTGCTGAAAAGCTAAATGTTCTGAAAAAAATATAAATAATAATGAAATAAAAAATAAGCTAAAATTAAAAAAAAAATGACTAACCGGGAAGATTATAATGCAGCTCTTCTTTTATATATGCAAATGCTTTCTCACTATGGTATAATAGTCCAAAAGATTTGGTTAATTCTTCTCTAGACCAGTATTTTTTCATCTTTTTTTTTTTTTCTTTTTTCTTTAAAAGTCTGTTTTCAGCTTTTAACATATTGCATTCATCAAGGGTATCATTATACAACTTTTTATAGTCAGTTAGGTTAATTGTACCTTCGTTGTATGATAAATTGGATGGTGTTGCTGGTAGTAATGCATTTACAAATTCTGGAGAAATATTTGGTGGAAATGATTTAGCCAATACATCGTGGACCTTAGAAAAAATAAAGTAATAATAGATTTCAAAAGAATATTTTATTATATTTTTAATCACATCACAGATAAATAGTGCAAAGATTTATTTGAATAATTGTTAATACATTTTGAAAAAACATATTATGTAGACACCTAAATTAAAAAAAAAAAATAAGTTAATAGGTAATAAGATTTGGTAAATATATAATTCATGTGATAAGATTTAAAAATAATTTTTATCTATATATATAAAAATTTCGTGTCACGATGTATGTTCGCGATAAACTCTGAAACTACTGGACCGATTTTGATGAAATTTTTTACACCGTGTGTAATTTGGTCCAACTTAAAAGATAGGATAGTTTTCATTTCAAATTTTTTAATATTTTCATTAACTTTTTAATAAATTTGTATAATTTGTATTTTGAGATTTACATTGGAAATTTTTGTCTATAGATGGTTGCTATTAGTTTCAYTAATAAATAATAATAATCTGTCGGTCTGACCTTTGTTTGTTGCCATGGTAACATGATGCCTAACCATCTATAAACAAAAATTTCCATCGTATAAAATTTCAAAATGTCTGTTTGAGCACCTCCCGGGGTTGAACCTATTACTTCTTATCTTAGCAGTTAGTCTATCTTATGCTCATAGGTCTTTTATATCTCTATACCAAATTAAGTCACAATTGGTCCAAATGTTTAGGAATGCATTAAAGAGTAAAGACAAACTAACAAACAGACTGAAATCCAACAAAATAAGAAAGAGGATTTTTAACGGGCTACGAAGTGCACGGGTTCAGCTAGTTTATAAATAAATATTTTGTTTTAATATTCATGTTATATTTTGAATAACATGGATCAGTGGTGTGCGGTTAAGGCAAGTGAGGAAAGCGTCGCATGCCTGTTCAAAAAAGAAAAAAAATAAATTTATTTAATTCATTATATCAATGAGCAATACAATATAAGTTTTTTATTTTATCAGTAATTATACTTCATTATCTGTATTATAATTTTATAGTAAATGGTAAGAAAATTAATAAATTAAGTTCATATAGGTATGACGTATGAAATATATTGACAGAAGTGCTTTGGATTTTGATTACCTGGCTTGTATCTAGTATAGTAGGTATGGCCGGGTGAGGAAGGGTGGGATGACCAGAATTTTATACAACAGTTGGAAGCACTACAATCGTTTTTAAATAGTTTTTTTGGTATCAAACTTTCAATTATTTTTTTAATCACAATATAATAATCTTAATATGGATTTATTATAATTTATTAATAAAAACAAAAAAACAATTTAGATTTATATGATTAAGTTACCAATGAATTTATAAAAAAAGATAGTGAATGGATTTTTTTTTATTAATCGGTAAATAAATACTGAACATAAAATATTTTTTTTTTGGCGCTTACACTTTTTTCAATACCATCGCACACTGCTGACATGAATTTGTTACAATGTTGTTTTAAATATATAATACATTTTATTTAATATTTTAACTTTTTAATGCATCTATTTACATTAATGTAAGCAAATGTTAATGCATGTATCCAACCTCTATTGAATGATAGTACTAATATAATATTCTAAACAATTTAATAACAATTTTATTTTTACTAAAACTTTAAAATAAATTGTAAATTATTACTTACAAGTTGGACTGTCTTAGCATCTCTATTACTGGTACATTTGTTGGGTGTTTTCGATTTGCTTGATAATCTTAATGATGGAACAATGTTTTGTTTTAAGTGTCGATGACTAGGAACATATCCTAAACATTTTCATTGTTATTTTGTAAGGTAATTATTACCCATACTATAATCTGGGTATAAGTTAACAAAAAATACAACAATTACCAGATAATTTTGCTTTCATATCTTTGACAAAATCATTTGGAGAAAAATGCTTAGAACAAATATATGATGATTGAGGATTCCATTTACCATTTATTTCACATTTTTTAGCCCAGAATTTTTGTAGTTTTAAATCTTTGGGAAACCTGTAGGCAGAGTATAGACACACACAGTGTATATGATAATTTAACATTTGTAATTGTACGTAAGACGTTCTAGTTAATATAGAAGTATAAAACCTTGTAGGTAACATAAAAATATTTACTTGTGAAACGATACGTTATATCCTTCTTGTATTGCATTGCCAGAATGTTCTTCACAACTCGCAACAGCACAAGACAACATCTCAATATTTATAAGAAATCTCAAACCGTATATACTATTAAATAATAATATTAATAATATATAGATAGGTACTATAAGTAGTATAAACTCTTTACTAGGTAGAATAGCAATGGATAATATTTAAATTAAACAAGAATACACGGCAGATTGAATAAAACTCAAAAGAGCAAAGAAAAGTAAATAAAAACAAAGTATTCGCTTTGAAACACTCAAAAATCAATAAACATTTTAAAAGCTGACTGGAGAAAAACAATGTTTTGTTTACATATTATGCCAGTGTGGGCCGTGTGGCGCTGTTGCCCAAAGCGTCATTCCCACTCGTACGTTTTGATAATTTTGTCGGCAACCCCATTTTACCTGGTAAACATTCAACCTTGATTCCGGTCACGGTCAAGGATAATTGATAACCCTGTCAGCGTGATACGGTTACAGATTTATATAGGTTTATAAATAATAATATATAATATGAATAAGTTTTGAATAATATGATAAATACGCAGGCGCACTTTAAATGTACGTATTATACTACGTTAATTTTATACGTAAGTAATACTTAAAGATACTTAAAGTAGTTTTTACAGATTTGGTACCTACCGAACATAACATTACATAACATAACTTTGAATAATTTAAAAGTACAGAATCCCGCGACCCAATGTGTATGACAGGCGGATATGATGCGTTAGTGCATGACGAATACATTATTCAAGTAAATAACTTAGTACTAGTCTAGCAATAGTACGTAAGTACTATGCGATCAGGACCGTCCCGACTCCCGAAAGACAAATCATAGGGGCGGGAAGGGGGCTATAATTATCAATTATTATCCTACCAAAATTCTTTAATCTTTTAGTGTAGAGGACCTTTGACCTTAGTTCTTAGGAAATCTGTTAAATTTTCTTCTGCTTATTTGATTTGTTTAAAATATATGACGATGTTTAGTAAAAATAATTTGTTTTTTTTTTAATATCTTTATGATTCATAAAATTGTATAAAAATCTAATTTTTATATAACCATATGATAAAATTTTTAAAAAACACTTCTTGCTGGTAAACGGTTAATGTTATGGGTAATATTATAATAGATAGATATGTAGTTAGTAAACTTCAAACAATTAAATAAATAATAAATATTAACGAGTTATATTTTAATTCTATGTTGTTTCAACATTGCCCACTGTTTAGAGTGTTAAGACATCTATATAAGATCTAAGTTACCAACTAAGATTCCTTTTTCAGCATTTAATTTATTTAATTCATCAATAATTAATATAATCATTCATTGCCATGTAGAAGACATTAGATAATTTTTAATTAATAATTTTAGTTTACTGAATACGGAATACCCTTTCATTGGTTGCTACAGTAAAAGCCAAATGATAAAGTATAGGTATATGACAATGGTAAAATATTTTGAACTTATTTCAATTCCTAAATAACTTTATTTAGAGATTTAATTGAATTACAATTGTCTTTATTGCACATTTTAAAAAGTATTTCATATTCTGATTGAACTGCATCTAAGTCAGATATTTTTGATCTAGGTAATACTTGATGGAGGAAATATTAAAAACGAACCTTGTAAGTTCTGTAGTGACAGGTTTGAAACGTTTAATGGTTGTTTAAACATTTCAAAAAGTGGTTGAATTGTATAAATAATGCATTTAAAAATTGTTTTATCTAAATTAATTAGTATAGTCAGGATATTTTTAAATTCTTTCCTATAAAATAGCTTCATTGTAAATTCTATTTGGTTGTTTGTATTTTTATCTAACTGATTTGGAGCTTTTCTTGTTAAAATGTGAGTTTTAAAGTGTGACATAATATCCACTTCGATTATTTTAGCAAATTAAGATGCACTTTCAATAAGTTTGTTCATGAAGTTTATACCAGAGTTTATGTCTTCTAAACTCATGTCTAGATGATGTAAGGGTTGTATCAATTAAAATAGCTATAATTTGCTTATTACTTTTTTTTCCTGGTTTATCTTTATAGCGTATTTTTAAAGTAACATGTAATGCTGCGATGAGACAAACTGGAAAAGCGTTGTTGAAGTTTCCCTAATTTTTTTGTACTTTTACTTTTTATTTTATGCTACTGATTTACTCATTTACTTATCCAAGCTAAATCTGACGATTGTTTACCATTTCCTTTTAGAAATAGTGTGCAGGTAAAGCAAAAGCAATAAATAATACTGCATTTGTAATTCCACTATATTCTGCTTAAGGATATTTACAATACCATTTCGGATTGAAATGATTTTGTTATAATTAGTTTATTTTAGGGTTGACAGGAAATTTAGAAAGTTTAGGCTAAAAGTTAATTAAATACTGTCTTCGAGATGATGATTATAGGCACAATTTGAGTTTTAAATTTGGGGGGGGGGCTAAATAATTGTCATGTGTGTACTGTGTACTGTGTATATATATGTATCTATATATATATTCCAGAGAGATATATTTTGGGGGGCTTCGATTTATTTGGGAGGAGGGGCTTAGCCTCCCAAGCCCCTCCAAATTTCGCTTATGATAATAACTTATAATTATAAATGATGATGTAACAGGGACTAGTTTTTCAGGACCATGACAAATAATATCACCAAAAACATTATTTTTATTTTCAACTGATGTCAATTTTGTGCTACTTTTTTGAATTTATTAAAAATTGTATTGATTGATCTTTTAATGTACTAATAACTTGAATACTTTTCAAAATAAAAAATAAAAAAATTTGAGTAAGGATCACTTTTTACATTTGATAATAACATACTGCATAAATTAAAATTATTAATGAGATTTTCTAACTGACCAGCATACAATATCCGGGATAATTTATCTTTATTGTTGAGGTTGTTTTCTGAATCACTTAAGTAGTTGTTGTCAATGTTGTCATTCTTTTTTTTTTAATAAATCAGGTTCTTCCATCATGGATAAATGGATAATTTTATTGAAGAAACTAAAAAAAAATATGTTGACATACTATTGGTACTATATTATACCTATTACTGAAATAATTTGAATTGACAAAGGTTAGGTTACTTTAACAAAGTTACTTAATAGACATATTATAAATTATATAATTTATATACAGGGCAGTTCACAAAAGATACTCACTAGATACATTTTTTCTTCAATAATGCAGTTATTCAAATATTAGGTATCTATATAGATAAAATCTACATCTCTTAAATTGCACATTAATTACAGTGAAATAGTGAATCACTCTATTTATTTTTGATAAAATACTAACATTGATATTCTCTTTAATTTTTTAGAATTTGTTTTTATATTTATTTCCAAATTACTGACATTATTTGCAACTGTTATATTTGATATTTTTATTTGATCATCTGGTTCATTTTCAAACTTTTAAATAGATTAATACAATTATAACTTATTTATTACCTTGTTTGATAATTAATACCTAATACTAGCAGAATTTGATTTAAAATTATTATTGTTATCTTGACATCTTGTGTTTGAATTGGAATTTGTATTTCAGGAATCAACACAGATGGAGACATTTCAAAACACTAATAAACCAAATACCAATAGACATCAACAAAATATAACAAATATATATTTCAAATTTTATAATAAGATGTAAGATATCTTAATATATATTATATTAAAAGTAGATAGATATTTAAAATCTTTAATAACTTATTAGAATCAATATAAGCTTCACATAATGATGATGAAATGGCCTGCTGCAATGGCTTTAATTCAAGTGTCTGTAGTCTGTTTTTGATTTAAATGTCTACAAAAATTAAACAAAGCACATCAAACTTACTTTACTATTATTATTAACGCAATTATCAATATCTATTATGTACCTAGCTATATGGTTTTAATTTATTTAAGAAATTGGAATTATAAATTATTAACAATACAATTAAAATAAACCAATGACCTTAAATAACCTAACCTAATGTTTATTGTTTTGCCAAAACTTTTTTTTTTTTGTAAACATACTAATATGTAATTCCTAATTTATAAGTACTTACTTTTTCAAAATTCTGGTGAGCAAATTCAAATGGACTTGTAGAAGCGTTAAATGTTTGACTTTAACATATTTACCATGATTATGTACTTTTAATTTCATGTTCTTTTTAAAATCATCGTAAAAAATCGACCCACACGTTAAACATTCCAGCTTAATTCGTTTTCTTTTGTTCTGGCACATCACTACGTCAGACATTTTTTAGAGTAAAAAAATAAACTTAAAATTATAAACAATTGGAACGAAAAACGTCAGGTCGGCAAATGGTCTTCGCAGTTTTTACAGAGGAATAATGTATTAGTGAGTAATATGATTCTCAGTAACAATAATTGAATAATCATAAATAAAATATCAGTTTTATTTTTATTTATAAATTATAAATAATAACAATTGTGGTCTGTAGATTACATCAACAACAAGTTAAAGTTGCACTGCTGCAGGCTGTTCATTGTGTAATACAGTATACACTATAAATAATGTAATAATAGTAATAATACCTTAGGTAATGACTTATGAGTGTTGTCCATTTGTCGTTTGATCATATTATAAAAATAAATAAAATCTAACAACATAGTACCTATAGAAATATCGTCATAATTTGGATTACTTATTACAAAAATAAATGTAATTTTAAATTGTTATGAAATTTAAATTACTGTTAATCTCTCTGTTTTAGGTTTGTTAAATATTATGATATTAAGACTAGTTTAAATACAAAAAATCTGGGGAGGTAGTCCCCCCTCTCCGCCGGAACGGTCCTGTATGCAATAGCACGGGCGACGTACTGGGGGTTGTAATCAAGCTTATAAATTATTTTAAATAGTATTTGTAATAGTTTTTGTGTAGATAATAACATTTTTAAAATATTTTGACTCCTGAGCTATTTAAAGAATAAGAAACTTGTTTATTTTTTTAAAAAAATTGTTTTTTATTATTTTCGATAAAAACTTTTTGCTCTGTCCAAAGCTTAAAATTTAATACAGTTCGTATTTAATAATGTTCTATATAAGTTTTTCAAATGCTAGTTAAAATATATTGACTTGACATAGTCATAATATTTATATTAATATTTAATACCTATTAGGATTTTGTCAAAATTGCGAAAATGGGCTATTTATTTTATAGTTAGAAATTTATAAATTTTTTTTTTTTGGTATCTAAGATTTGAAAATTTAATATAAGATCTTTTTTTGAGGTTTATTTTTATACAATAAAATAATCATCTAATCTTTTATGACTCTATGAAGTTAAAATATTTAAGATTTCATTCGATGTTTGATATTTTTTTTAATAAATAACGATAATTAAATCTAGATATTTGAAATCTTCACCAAATATTTATACTATTATTTCCTACATATGGTGGTATAATTTATTAAACATTTTTACACTTTTTTAGTTATGTATAAATACTACAACTACGGTTACCCAAAATCACTAAAAGTCTATATGCACCGTAATTCAAATTTTGACATAATTCATAAAAATCGTGAAAATGTACAAAATATTTTGTAGTGAGAATTTATAAAATCTTCAATTTTTATAGTTAAGGTTTAAAAATAAATTGAGAGTGTTATATGAAGTCATTGATACTTACTGTCTTTCGTTTTCGCTCAGAATCGTTTTTCGTAAGAATGAAATATCACTTAATTTAAATTTAATAAATCCATTAAAATGACTACGGAACAGCAGAAGTATCTTTTTGTCCACTTTTTTTGAGATTACAAAAAAAAAAAATATTTAGGTAGTAGATAAAATAAAGATTTTTAACTTATTATAAAAGGTACCTTTTTAACTTCACAATACCTTTAACTTTTAAGCCTGTAATATAAACATGCAGAACTTTATCTTTTATAAAATATTTTTATTGTATTATCGTAAAAAAATACATAATTGTACGGCGTCGTGTATAGGCAATTATGTGTACATGGTACTCGATTCGTTTTTCCGAACACAAAATATCAACATTACTTGTACTTTTTAATGATTAAATGATGTCGGATGTCATAAAATTCTGAAAGTAGAAACATATTTTTTTATAATATCCATTTTGGTAGTGAACTAAGAACAACTGTATGTATAAAAAAATATGCATACAACAGTTGCAAATTATAATGAATTGCTAATTTCATTGAAATCTATAATTCTACAAAATTATTTGATATAAAAACAAAAATATTGGGTATAATAAACTAAATCAAATCATTTGAATTTATTATCATTTTTCAAATATGATATATTATTTTAAATTTGGTTGGGAGAGTAAATATTAAAACTAAACATAGAAGTACAATGAATAAAAGATCCCTTAAATGACAAATTGATAATATTTATTAATAATAATCAGCTTATAATGTAAATATTAATGGTGTTATCAAAACTTTTAAAATTTTAAAGCCATTTAATCGATGCATGCCGTTGTAGAATGTAATTTCATTTAATTACATAATACCCTATACTTTGTAGCAGATACATTTCATGTGTATTAAATAAAATTAAAATAAAATTAAAATAAAATTATAAATATGATACTAAACTTTTAAATATTAATAAGCATGTTATATTATTTGTCTATTCGCTATCAAGAAATGCTTATCAGATATAATTATTTTGAAGGACGAGTATATTATAAATATTAAATGCTAATATTGATATATCATGAGATGAGTTTTGTACTTAAAAATATATTATCCACATTAAAAGCCACAAAGGTTTGGAAGCGCTTATGCATTTACAACTGTATGAAATGAATAAATAATAATAATAATTAAAAATGCTCAAATTTGTTGAATATGCAATTTTTGTAAAATATAAAAAAGTATACTAAGTCAAACTTTTCACATGATCAAAGCTCTTAAATTAATATTGCATTAAAAGTATATCCAGCTAAGTACGTAATACTGTATAAAATGTATATTTAGTATTTTAGTCGTAATTAATATAATGTATTCAAATTATTTATTGTACTTTGACAAAATTTATTTTGAGGAAAATAAACAAACCAGTATAACTATTTACCATTTAGAAATTTCAAATTGTGTAATTAATATTGTACTTATATTTGGACTTTTAAGAAATATCAGTTTATCGGTTTATGTGTCATCCAGGTTTAATATTTTTTCATGAATTAGCTTCTCGAGAATAATATATGATCATAGTATCATTTTATTTAATAATGTCAAAGGTATATGTATATAGTTAATGTTGGTTTGTATTTTTAGCAGTAATTTATTTATATAATCATAAAAAACTGTTACAATCATACGTATTCACTCTAAACTACTACGTTAACAATTCGAAATATGACATTTTTCGGAAATTCAATCCATAAGAGGTTGAAAGGGAATGTCAAAGTTGTAATTATATTGCTAAAAAATAGCTCTGATACAACGCCATGTGTTTGGTTATTACAATAATTTGGTTTTATTTTGGATTTTTTTATAAATCTAGATATACTTATTCCGATCCGACTGTAAACCGATATACTAACACTCAAACAGAAATACAATGAATGCTGTTATAATATTATATTTGTTCGTTTTTCCTTAGACAAAGTGTGATATAATATAGCTAGTCTTCTGTATCATGTACTGCAGATATATCTACCTAACATTTTCGGCGTTTTCTGGGTTTACGCTTCTTTCATAACATGTGGGCAAGTGGCATGTCGTTATATGCCAACCAATAGAATTGAAACAATGTTGAGTGTTGACATACATTCTGGTGTACGGTATCATACGCTATTACGTTGAAAGAGTAAATATAAAAGAAACAATTAAATAAGATACGAAAGATTACAAGTACCTACCTATTTACAAAACAATAGGGGGAATTTTAAGGATTACATTATAAAATATAGATACCGACCTATACATCCATTATCCGACAGTAGTTATGGGTGGCGTTGTCCGTGAAAATAATGCACCGGAAGATGAATTTTTAAATTAATCCATCACTAAAGTGATGCAGCTGCAAATGAAAAATGTACAACAGGGCTTCGAAAAAGTTCGTTGTAAGCTGTAGCCTCTAAAAAATATACGTTTGGAGATATAATTTTACGTGATAGATGAACCGACTAGAGTAAAAAAAAACAAACAAAATAATCAACTATATTGGTCAGTATTTTATAAATTAGGAATAATAATACATATACTTATTTAATATTATACGTGAACTTTGTACAGAGTTAGTCATATAGTTAGGAGTGCGTGTGTTTTGAATTCTCTAAGTTTTGAATTTTTGAATCAAAACATGAGAATTACCTAAGCTTAAAATAGTGGACTAGTAGACCAATATTTTGACAAATTTCTACTGGAAAGTCAAATTAATTTTTAATGAGCATTTGAAGTTCACATTTTATAAGAAATTGTTTATTTACTGTAAAATAACGTATCTTCATATTTTTTGTAGGTAACTAAAAAGTGAATAATCATAGATACTTAAAATCTTTAATAAATGTTTATATGATAATTATTCATATAGGATACAGTTTATAATAGATAATTATAATTTTAAAATCTTTTTTTTTTTATTTCTATAAATGTCGATAAAATTTTCAAAATACAATGGTCAAAAACATGAAAATTGAATACAAGATTCTAAATAAGTTTTTGGTATGTTACTAGTTTTTCTAATGAAACCAAAAAATCTAAAATATATGTAAGCATGATTTTATTTTTTACAGATATTTGAAATTTGAACGACATTACATATTTAAATTATTAATAGGTAGGTAGGTATGATATTCATTTTTTTTTCATAACGTTGATTGAAAGGAGATAATAAATATTAATGTTAAAATTTATGGAAATAAACAAATAATCATGATATTATATTATTATTTATTATAATCTTTTAATTTCATATAAAAAAAGCGGGTAAGTGGGTACCGCTCTGCTGTACATTAGGTGCCGTATGGATCATTATTATATATTATAGGAGTGTTAAATTTGAATCCAATGATAGGTATCATTATATAGAAAAACGATTCTGAACGGAGATGATTAGTCAGCCTAGGATATAATTTCCAGCGGTTAGTAAAAATGGTGGTTTATGTTTTAATGGCCTGAATACACCAAAATTTAAGTTTTTTTATAATTATTATTAGCTAAACTTATGGAAAATCTTGTATTACATTTTCAACTCTTAGCTACTTATACAAAAATTTTAATGAATTATACCTACAAAATAATTTGCAAATATTCATGATTTTGACGAATTTTTGTCAATATTTTAACTTCAAATGCTAATAAAAAAAAATTGTGCCTATGTATTCTTATATTTTTTTAAATCAGTATAAGAATAAGTTATGAGGAACTTTGTATTAAATTTTCAAGTATTTTGGTTGGGCCAAAAAATTTTTATCGACACTTCAAAATAAAATTTTCAGAAAAATTAAAAATTTCAATCGTCTATAAATAGCACAAAAAAGTCAAAATATTTGGAGATTGAAATCACGTAAAGGAAACGCCAATTTAAATAACTGGTGAAATTTTCAAGTATTTACGATTTATAATTTTTGAGTAATAACAAATATTTAAAATTGTTTGGGGATAAATCATTATCGTTACGTTATTTCCTAAAATTTAAAAATCAAACGCACTTAAAATTTTTCCTATAACGATGCTACAAGTTTTCTCTACAGCTACTTAAAGGAAAACTTAGTGTTCTATTTTTAATCCTTAATTATAAACACAAAAAATTTTATGATTTTTCAACTTCAAAATTACTTGCAAATTTTCGCGTTTTCGATAAATTTCGTAAAAATTTGAACTATAAACGCTTATAAAAAAAATTGTGGCTAACAATTTTTAATTTTTTTTAGCTACAATAAGAGCAACTCTTAAGGAACCTTGAATTAAATTTTCAAAACTTTTTGGTCATCCAAAATTTTTTTATCGACACTTCAAAAATAATTTCTCAAAAAAATCGAAAATTTCAGTGGTCTATAAATAACTCAAAAAAAGTCAAAATTTTTTGAAAATTTAACTGTATATAGATAACACTAACATAAAAATTACAAGGTAAAAATTTCAAGTATTTACAGTGATTAGTCTTTGAATTACAACCATATATAAAAATCGATTTCTTCGAAAACTGGTTTTGCGTAAAAATTCCCATTTTTCCTTAATTTTTTTTTGGTTTTTTCCGACGCTTTTGAAAAATTTTGTGAAATTCAAAAAATGACCTCCTCAATGCACTAACTAGATTCATTTTGCTATCGGGAACCCCCTCCAAAGTTTGAAATTGAAGCGTTATTTCGACACGTTCTCATGTACACAGACAAAAAAAAAATACAGAACATTGTAAAATCAATACATTCATCGCTCCGCTCAGAATTTAAAATAAAAATGTCATTTAAATTATATATCATGTATATTATGGTTTTAATATACTTCAATTTTCAACCAATAGATGGCTCCACTAATTAATATTGTGCTTTCATTAATCCGTCCCATTTCGAACAACTTTTAAAAGTTCAATCATTTGAGTTCTATGATCAAAAAAATATATCAATTAGCTGTGAATCATTCCCCAAAGAATAGAGATGGAAATATACGAGTGAATATTATAATTAAAACATTATAATATGTTAAACTAAAAAAAAATTCGAAGAATTGAGATATTAGGTAGCTGTTGTAGACGTGTAAGTAGCTATTGAATAATAATTTATGATATTAGGTACCTATGGGAACATTTCATGTGCTAATGTACTATATCTGGATTGTTTGTCACGGTGTCTCAAGTATCTACAAATTTTGGGGACTTGGGTTCAACTAGTTAACGAAATATTTTGAATTTAATATTATGTTAAATTACTTTTAGGCTGAAATCGTTTGTAAGTAATTATTATAAGCTGTTAAAATATTTTATAAATATTCGCATAACATCAAGTCGTAATTATTATTTAAAGATTTGATAAAAACATTTATATATATATATTATAAATTATTATAGTATGTCATTTATAAAAAAACATACAAGTTTGAACTATGGTTTTTTTTAAGATTTGTTTCATATAATATCGACATACTACCGCATCCTTAAAACTAATAACGACATAAATATTAATACTTTGAAAATATTTTTGGACTATTTATACGTTTTATACGAGAACTAACAAGCACTAAATAAAAGACACCTACCTATGAATAAAACAATTACACCATATTATAGGTAAACTGAGATATTTTCTCAAATGATCCTTTAAATACAATATAATAATATTAATTTGTAGTTCCTTTTAAATTTAATATTATAGTTGATATTATGAACTATATCTAATATCTATAGCCATATATCACAAGAGTAGTTGCGCATTTATGATTTTATCGTGAAGAGAAGAAATGAAATACTTACATGCATGTAATGCGCAAACGCACAAACCACTCATCAAGAATAACAAATTATTTAAAACGAATTTTTTTTCTTGAATTCTGCACTAGTAATAATTTGTATAAAATAAGGCTTATGGCATTGGTGAGGAGAAATAGATCGAATAAGTTCTTATTCACACCGTGTTAATAAACTTACAGTAAATATTGTTAGGTTTTAATCATCATACACAAATCTATTATATAATTTATAATTATTTAGTTTTGAAAATGTTTAGTGTATAATTATTTGTACCATCATTTAAATGTATAAAATCGTTCTAGACTTATAAGAGTTTATAATTTTATGTACTTTACATAGTAATTTGTGATCATCTGTAAGTTTCTGGATTCGATGTTTTATCATTTTTTCCAAATTTGAACACTGCAACCGACTATAGTGACACACTTAATAATATATTATCTTATATTTCATATTTTCAACTTTACAGTTTGACATATTTTATCAGATATTAGTATAGCTTTACTTACGAACAATTGTCGGTAAATACTAAAGATACAGCGAGGGGATACTTAAACATAAGATTTAGGACAGCATACTGCACCTGCAGGCTGCAGCTGTTAGTTGTACGCATTATAATATATATATAGATAATTCGTGTACACTATTGTACGATGTTTACTTGTAGTGCTCTACTGTTTAAAATATTTTATATCTTACGAATACTGTACCTATGACGGTTTTGTTGTTTTTTTTAAACGTATTTGAACAGCTATGTTATTATAAATCGTAATTTTCAATTAATACAAGTAACTGTACGTGATTGGTTGTATTGTAAGCTACAGTTGAAATGAGTTAGCGAATAAAATTTATAATTAATAAATATATGATTCTATATTAGTTATTGTCAATATTCTTCAACACCAACACCAGTTAAACCGAGTATAAGAAAAAAATTGTCATCTATTATTATTATTTTTCAATTGGTTTATAGGTATAATGTATCTATTTAAATAAAATAAATATGTGTGATTATACATTATGATTACGTGTTATGATAGTGTAGTAGTAATAGTTGTTATAATAATTGTATAATAACAATAATAGTTCATATATTTCCGCTCGAATTAACCTATATAATTTAGTTAAACTACTTTTAATATACATGTAATATATAGCATTTAAGCAGGGAACTAGTCGTTTAAATTGCAGTCACTAACTTACACTTAAATATATTAAATTATACATATAATATCTATTATTATGACTTATGACTGAGTTATGAGTTAGGTACAATCAAATGGAAAATACGAAATTTCAACAATTATAAATTTATTTAAAAAAAAATGTACTACTAAATTTAGTAGGTAAGCAAGTAAGAATGATTAAAGAAAGTTAAAATAATTTAATTTTTTGCTTATGGTATAGATCAATGAATAATATAGCAAAACAACGTTATTTGCGAAATATCAATAGCTACTTTTTATTTACTATTATATTCATTAACTATACCTAGTACCTATGTCATCTATAGTTTAGAGTAAAGCTTTTAAAGTTTATTTGAGTCTTTACCCTGGTTTTAAAAATAGAATAAAAATTTAGCTGTGTTCAACTCTAGTTGAGTCATAATTCATGAATTATAGAAAAAAAACTACCAGAGGTTTAATCTGACATAGGTATCTAAGTATCTGAAGTCAAAACTCAAATAGTAGAAAACATTATTGACCATTATATACCTATTATTTGACCATAGTTGTATACAGATGATGTATCATAATAATATTATTAATTTTCATAATACGTAGGTACCTACAGGCTACAACTACTAATGCAAGAGAAAAAAATTCAATCGGAATTGCTGCCAACGGTTCGTAAGTTATAAATTATAATACATAATATATATCACATAAAAACATTAGGTATACTGGGAACATTATAGTATACGTACCGGAATTGAATGACTGTATGTATACACAATATATAATATGCAATATACATACTGGAAGTCTTGGTAATGACTGATGATTTATGATGACGCATGATGCGTTTGATTATATTATTATTTGGAATTTAGATACCCAAAATACCTACATTAATTTATACATCTCTATCATTCATGGTCCTGAATAACGATAAAAGGATCATATAACTTAAGATCAATGTTAAATTTAACCAATCATTAGCATATCGTACACGATGGAGGTATACTAAGTAATAACAATAAAAACCCTTCGATGCGATATCAATTGTGTTATTGCACTTTAACCTATCTTTTATAAATGTATAATCGTTGTATATGATTATGATATATAATCATTGATTAATTATTGTTGATCGATTGTATAGTTTGGATTGGGGAAATTCGTTACTTAACCATTTTATAGTCCTCTGACACTTCCAGGGTATTATATTTATGAACTTAAATAGTTAACTTTAAAAATATACACAGTTGTTTTATTATACTTAATACAATGTTTCATAAAAGCTATACAATATTATATCGTATTATATTTTTGGTATTATAATAACATTTATTTAATGGGTATATATCTACATCATATACTCGTATATATAATTTGTTATTGATAAAATTCAGTGTTGCGCCGACGGGGGGAGGGGGGTTAAGGGTTTAGAAGTTTAACCTAAAAATAAGTAAGATATGTATAATGATTTCTTCTATTATGGAATATTACATTAATAACATTTTATATATATATTATATATAAATGGTAACCCCCTCGTTAATAAACGAATTTTGCTTACGCTACTGACAAAATTAAAATGTTTCTCCACACATAAATGTATTAAAACAGAACGAACACCAACATGGCTTTTACACAATTTAAAAAAGATAATAATAATGCAAACAAACTCAAGATAGCGTTAAAAGAAAAAAACCTCGTAACAAGACGGTGACTAAACAGTACACGGCTAAGAGACATGCTCAGCACTTAACAAACAAAAACATATGTTACTATAACATATAATTCACGTTCAGGTGTCAAATTCCTCCCCCCCTTTCCGCACACGAGTAAAAAGTACTTACACACACAGAGCATAATTAAAAGAAAAAGAAAATATTTTATTTATTTATATAACTGTTAAAATTGATTTTAAAACAGACAAATTACAGTGGCGATGTCCAGCATAAAATAATTGGGTAGGCCCGTTTTGTTCTGTCGTGTAGTACCTATTAGGACTTACACTTTTTTGAATAATAACAAATATTAAGTCGTTTGAAGACAAATCGTTAGCGTTATATGATTTTGTAAAAGTTTGAAATTCAAACGCTCATAACATTTTTCCTATAATGAGGCTTCTAGTTTTCTCTGTAGTCATTCGAAGGAAACTTATGGATAAGTTAGTATTCATTTTTGACATTTTTATGTCTTTTCTTTGGCACATAGATTTGAAAAGCGTAACGGAAGTCGCGTAACAGAAAGAGCGTTACATAGAAAGCGTTACGATCCGCCTTGGCACACAGAATCTAAAAGTATTACGTTATGTTACGGTTACCCTGGTTACCTGGTTACCCATGGTAACGGGAAATTATCTTATCTGCCTTGGCACACAGAATCGAAAAGTGTAACGATTAGTCTTTGATAGATCATGGTTCATTTTATGTGAGACATAAAATGTCTCACTTCATTGCAGATTCGTATGCAATTTGACATGATTTTTAAATCTTAGATTTAAGAAATACAAACATTTATATGAATTTTCAACTACAAAGTTACATGTAAATTTTCGTAAAATTTTGAACTTTAAACGCTTATAAAAAAAAATTGTGACTAACAGTTTTTGATTTGTCTTAGCTACAATAAGAATAAATTATAAGAAACCTTGTATTAAAGTTTCAAGTTTTTTGGTGACCCACAATTTTTTTATCGACACTTCGAAAAAAAATGGAAATTAGAAAAATTTAAAATTTCAGTAGTTTATCAATAACTCAAAAAAAGCAAAAATATTTTGAAATTGGTTTATTTTTATTATTTAACTGTATATATATAACACTAATATATATTAATTGTTATTTATTATATATACTAATTTCTATAAACATTTGGTGACAATTTCAAGTATTTACCTACAGTGATTAGTTTTTGAGTTACAACTATATAAAAAAATCGATTTTGTCGATTTAACTGGTTTTCCGTCACATTTTTTTGAAAACTACTGGAATATTGTTAGTTTGACCTCTATAATTGCACCAAGGATATTCACTTTGCCACCGGAAAGCACCCCCCGAAGTTTGAAATTGAAGCATTATTTCGACAAGTTATGCTGTCCAGACACACATCACTGTAAAATCAATACATTTATCACTTTGCTCAGAATCTAAAGTAATATTAATTTATAGAGTAAACGATATTTTTACTCCAAATTTTTACTTGTGATAAAAAAAAATCAAACAGTCAAACAAAAATTGGGCAGGCCTACCCTGTAAACACGCCACTGGCAAATTAATGAGTTAATATTTTAGGACTAAGGAACAGTCTTATAAGTTATAACATTTAAATATATGTTTGGAATTAAGGAGTAAGTATGAAATTATTTTTTTTGGTTTATTGACATTTATCGTCAAAGTTATTGACTACATTGTTTATTATTGTTTTTTATTTAGTTTTTATGTCAAAATTTGTTGAACAAATAAATTCCGTTTATTATACGCAGTTTTACTCGTTGAATTGACACTTATTATTATATTATAATAAATATTGATATATTATATAAAAAACAGTAGTAAATTAAAACAGATATATATAAGTACATTCAATATGTTTTATGATTATTTACAATGTAAATATAGATTTCAGAAAATTCGAATTCAAAAATCAAAAATTTGATGAATTCGAATTTCTGTGCTTCGTTATTGGCTTAAAATAATGAAAAAAAAATGAAATATTCCTCTGCAACACGCTGTATTATATCATATACAATATGTTCCAAATGTTATTATACATATAATAAAGTTACAATTAGGTATTATGTATAAAATTAAATACCAATTTTTAAATACTAATGAGATTTATTTATAATGTACCGCACGTGTTCTTAATTTTCATTTAAACTATAAATTGAATTTAAATAATTTAAATGTTAAATCAACGATTAAATAATTACTATTTTATATTTATTATTCGACTGTTTTTATTTTGTAACATACTGTATATGTTGTGTTTTTTGAATGAAATCGATTTGATTCAATGTTTTTCCAATCAAATTTATTTTATTATAGAAATCGGCTCGTAAAAATAATCACTGGCCGCAAGTCAGTTTGACATTTATCCACATCTTAAATAAATATAGATATACCCGTATTCGTTTTGCGTCGGACAATATGAAAATTCAATTATTCATTCGTGCGATATTGTTGAAATAAATACTGTTACAACATTATGTAAAAAAAAAAAAAAAAAAATAATGAAAGCATTAATAGTTTTGAAATATATACGCGCGTAGTGTTTATTAGAAAAAACAGATCGATCAAAGACAAACACCGAGACCCGTCTAAAATACAATTAAAAAAAAATTAAATAAAATAAAAAACCGTTTCTATACTTACCACTTTCACCCCACAACGACGAATATTCTGGTATTGTTGTATTGTATGGTATTGTGCATGTCGCGCGGTTCACATTGTTTTATCAAATGGCTTCACTTTATTGTCGTATACACAATAATTCCTGTAAATAAATTTATATACTACTTTTGTTGTATAGTATATATGTAGTATGCAGTAATTTCCAATTTCCATACTATACACGTATAGAGGAAAAAACTATGCAGTTTATTTGCACCAAATAAATGAATTTTTGAATATGAAGAAGCATATAAATATATATTTTAGAATTTTTGTATTTAAACTCTAATGGCGATTTTATAATATAAAAGAATCCAATCACCTTAATCCACGGTGCGCGTATATAGACGTTATAATAAATAACATATACTTATGCGTATATTGACACAAATGGCAGTATTCGCTGCGCAATAAATATTGTACCTATAAATGACACACCTATGCCTACATGTGTAGAATAAACATTTTTCTTAAGCCTAATAATATGTATATTATATACATTTTTAATACTTATATATCATAACATTTTAATTTTGATACTGCGAGGTAAGTGCATAGCCACAATTCACAGGGAGCTAAGGTGTCTAAAATCATTTAAACTTATTTAAATAATAATAATAATAAATTATGTTTTTTAGATTCTGAGCAGAACGATAAATGTATTTATCATACAATGATCTGTAATTTTATTTTTGCGTGTCTAACGTCATCTCTGACAGCAGTGAATACTTCAACATTAAAGACGGATTCTAGTAACGAATTGGATTTAAAATCTAAATCTAGATTCTAAAATATACATCAAAGCTAAAGATATTCCCAGTACTTTTCAAAAAATATTTATAATTGCATTTTCTACACACAGTATACCTGTATGTAATTTAATAAATATTTTTACCCTTTTCATTGTTATTATAGTTATTTGAAAATAATAAAGATACATATTATGCACGATATAATGATTTTCTATTAGGTTCAAATTTAACATATTATCCATTATAGTAACTCACTCGACAATTCAGAGTGTCCACCATTTTTTTTATTGATATTTAAAATTAAATAACCGTATACACATAAAGTTTTTACAAATATTTAAATTAGCTTTTCTAGATATGATGTAATTTTTGTACTATTTATAAATATTTTAAATGTTAAACTTTTTAGTTTTTTTTCGATTCATATATAATAAAGGTGTTTGTCAGTAAAAAGGGCTTGAATATTAAGTGCTTTATAAGTTGCTCTTATAGAAAATAAAAACATCAATATTTCTCATTATATATATTCAAAAATATATTTATATATTTTACTATTTTTACTAGGTATTCAATTAATCAAATAAAATAACAATAATTTTCCTAGATTTAAAAAATATTTTGACAGTAAATGACATGTTCAAGGGAAGCTATTGCATACCCGGAAAAACCTCGAGTTACACGTTTACATCCTACTGTTGTTTTGATACAAAAGACGTGATTTGAATATATCGCAAATAAAATAAGGGATTAGGTACTCGTGTAGTCATGTCACGCTAAGGTGGTAAAATTGCAAAACGTCGACGTTTTTATTTGATATGTCTAATTTATCTCTAGTCACATGATCTGTAATTTTTGTACTTGCACACAATATATGATTTTTCATTACGTATTTTGATTGATAAAAAGTGTTATCTAAATAAAATATAAGTATAAAAAAATAAAATACAAAAATATAAAAATAAATAATAAAAAATATTAATTATATAAACATATGTACTTGTTTTAAATTTTTCATGGAGTCAAGTGAATAATTGTTAAGCAAAAAATTAAAATTAATAAAAAATTCAATACTTAATTGGTAATGCGGCATTAAAATGTTTTGATTATTTTAATGTAAAAAGTAAAATAGTCGATTCTAGAAGATTTAATACAAAATATTGGTTGAGTACTTTGTTATTTATAAGAACATAACTATTGAACCTGATTTCATTAAGTTTTATTATAGACATCTTTGTTTTTATTATGTTTCGATGTATGTAATTATAATAATAACTATAATGACAATGGTTTTAAATTAATCCGTAAAAATATTTTGGGCTTAATGTATAATATAACACGTGTTTGAATGTTCAATTTTTATATATTTTCAATGATTAATAATTTCAGAACTACTAATTTAAAATTAGTTGTATAATATTATTATTTCAATTGTATAGTTTTTACCAAAATATCCAAAATATTGTCAAAGTATCTCTTTTTAAATATTCCCCATACATATTATGATATAGAGATAATTCGATATTTTGTCAACATATCACGAGTATTACCTGCACGTATATAATATTAAAATAAAGTTTTTTTACTATTCACCGTCATTGATATATTATCATGACATGGGATTATTTATTGGCTTATATTTATTTTAAATAATATTAACAGGACTTCACAATTATATACTGTGTTAAAAAATAAAATGAAAAAAGTTTTTAATTTTAACTTCCGGAATTATTTTTAAAATTAATCGGAAATTCTATAGGTGTTATAGTTAGCTATTATTAGTATCATCAGTTAAATGCTATTTAATTTAATTGAATAACTTAAAAAAAAAAAAAATGAACATTTTAATTTGACATACATTTTTGAATTGCTTAATCCTCATGATTGAAGTCAAAAATGGTAGTAGAAAGGCGTAAATAGTGTAGTTACTCTAAAATGTATTAATGTTATAAAAATATGTTTTTAACATAATTCAGTTGTTCAAAACTATTTAAATACAAATATTAAACTATCTAAAAATATTTTTTTTACCATACTTCTTATTTCCTAAACGTTTCGAAATATTATTAACGTATTAGATTTTAATTGTTGATAAACGCGCTCTAAGGCCGATATTGATTAAATAAATATCTTTCATTAGTAAAAATAAAATATGTGATTACCAGCTGATACATACAATTTAAATATTGGTGAGTAGAAAATAGAATGGTCGAAGTGGCTAGAGTACATACAAACGAGAGGCATTAGTATACGATTAATACATAATAAGCTTATGCCATTCGTTCAATGGTAATCCTTGCATGTAGTCAATCATCCTAATAAAATGTGAAATTTAAAATGCGGAATAAAAATAAAAATATCGTCCTTGACGTTAATTTACAAAAAAAAAATATTTACCTTATATAGTATACAATAAAGTGAAAAGAGTTGACATAGTTTAATATTACTAGTATGTTACATCTTTTAGTACAGACTAAGTCTAATAAAACGTGTTGCACGGCGTATTGTATAGGCAATAGAGGTACATTATTGCGCTGAAAACAACGATAATAATTAAACCTTAAATTCAACCATACATATTATTAAATTATAATATTATCATAACACATAGATTAAAATATCTTAGTGTAGGCTATGTATCTTAGTTTTTACAAGTCCAAACCTTAGATGGGCGTTCTGTAAGCTAATAGCTAGTAGTCGCTGATGTAAATTAACGACCCTATAAAAAAAGTTTTGTATTAAACGTTTTTTTTTTTTTTTTTTTTTTTTATTAAAACTAAAATACGCTATAAATGTGGGAAATACATGATTTCTATTACATAATATAAATATAATATGAATTACATGATATACATTATGTGTTTAATTCTTGACTATTTGACCGAATGCATCAAAACTCTACATGGGATCTTGTTGGAATACATTATCTTTTTTTCCTCCCATCTAATTCTATCCGGTATTCACTGTTTAAAAGGTTTTCAATTAAGCCTGCCGAATAATTAATGGCTGAATGCCAAAGTATTCTGGAGCCGCCGACTTTCCTAATTTAAAAACACGTTAGTCCGATATAATGGTCACTCAAACTGTCAACAAACACATTGTATCGCAGCGACATTGAATTTGGCAATCTTTGTGTACCGATCTTTGTACTGACATTAAATATTAATTGTTTATACGACGGCCAACGTCATGTAAACAAATCGGTTTCCGGCAAGTCGATAAAGTTCACAGTTGTTTTAATTAAAATAATTAACTAATTTACTAAACTATTTAACGGGAAGTCGTGGTATACTGTAATAGCGAACGTTATTCGTTGATCATTAAAATTATTTTAAAAAAGCAACATAAGATTATAAATTAAAACTAAACTAGTCATAAACTCTTTAATATCTACAGTATTTTTTTTTTTACTTTTAAATATTTACATTTTATGTTCTGGAATAATTAAAACAAATATTGCGTACTTAAAAAAATATATAACACTCCATCATATTAATATAATATAATATTAGATTTATTTTCCATAATAAATTTTTAAACAATATTTTAAATAATAATCTCAAACTAAACAATCGAAAAACAAAGTATAAAAAATAAACTATTCAAAAATAAGCTTAAAACGACAAGCTCGAGTTTTACTTTTTACGAGGGAATAATATTAAATATCTATTGAGTAAAATTAAAAAAAAAAAGTTAAGTTGTTAACGATATAACTGAAAGAGCAAGGGTAATAGGCACTAATAGCATTAATGACATAATTTAATGATTTTCTTACTAAGAAAGAAAAGTATGGCAATATTATTATAAAATAAACAAGATATTTTCTTTTTGAAATATCTCTCGTTAAATAATATATTTTATATATATATATATATACATGTACAGTGGAACCTCAATAAATCGAACCTCTACAAGTCGAATTTTCGATAACTCGAAGGAATGCCTAGGCCCTTGCCTTACAAAATATATGTTATATATTTTCCATAACTCGAATTTTTTTTTTTACTTCCAACCAATTCGAGTTATCGAGGTTTCATTGTATATATATAATATGACTGGATAACTGGATAATATTTGTTTGGTAATTATAACATATTATATAATTGTTCTAATTAATTTTTGTATCAATAAAACACTATATATAATATATATATATATATATATAAAGATAAGTGAGTGCTTACCGCTTTACTGGATATATTAGGTGTCGACTGGGTCATTAACTAAACTTGGTGGTGTTAAATTTGAATTCAATGATAAATCTTTGTACAAGCGGAAAACGATTCTGAGCAGAAATCGGTCTTATCACAAAGTGATATTTTTTCGAAAATAAAGTATTTATTACATAATAAGTATTTAATTATTATTATGTATATATATATATATATTTATACCATAGTAACTATATAAACTTACATTACTCAACATTTAATAACATCTTTATTGTAATTACCATAAGACAGTAAAAATAGATTCATAATATCTATAAATAGATAATATTTAAAAATAAATCAAAAATATTATTAAGTATAGTAAAATGTATACTAATATAAAATATAATATAACAACTATCTAGTTTAAGTTTCCACTAATAATTATGTCTTAAATTATAATATTTAATATATTATTATTTATCGTTTAAATTAGTAATCTCATACAAATTGGAACTTGAAAGGTCAATGAAAAATAATTGTCTTTATATGTTTGTAGATTTTATAGTTTATATTTTGTTTTCAGAATTCTAATCGCTTCATTATATTAAACAGTACATTGTAAGTAGATTAAATGTATAATCTTATATAGGGTGTATATTAGACAAAAACAGAAAATTACTGCATCTAATCCTCTTCAGCATGAAATACTTATAAAGAATCTCAAATTAAATTTTCAAAACTTAGATACAAAAAGAAAAGTTGTTATGAATTTTTAACTACAAAATAATTTGTATTTTTTGCGATTTTGACGAATTTCATTACTATTCAAACTTTAAATGCATGTAAATAATTTACTCCTATTTATTTTAAATATTTTTATACAAATATAAGAATATCTTTTATTAAACTTTCAAGCTTTTCTATCTAAGTAACAAAGAATTTTAATTTACATTTATTAAAAAATATTTAAAAACAAAGTAAAAATATCTCATGCCTATAAAAAACTCAAAAACAGTTGAAGAAATTTGAAAATTTCATTGTATAATAATCATAACAATGATAATATAAATATATCGTGAAAAGTTCAAGTATCTATTACTATTATATTCTTTTTAATGTATTAAAAAATTTATAATTGTTCAAGAAGAAAAAATTATTTTACAAGTGAATATCGAATTTCATAAATATTTAAAATTAAAATGCACATAAAAAATTAGTTTAGCTTTCCGGTAGAGTTTTTACAGGTTGAACAACTAATAAAAAACCTTATATTGAATTTTTAAACCTTAGGCATAAAAACCAAAAGATTTTATGAACTTCGAACCAAAAATTAATTTACGTACTAATTTAGCGACTTTTTATGAAATTTGTTATAACTATAACTTTAAAAGCTAATAAAAAATATTGTGACCATGTATTTTTGATATTTTTGAATTAGCAAATGAACCGTTTATCAGAAACTTTGTATAATATTTGCAAGTTTTTTGAGCGAACAAAAAATTTGTATTTTTTCTGATAACATAACACTAATATAATTATAAATTTACGACTAAAGCATTTAATATGATATGTTTTATATTAAGGAATACTAGAAAATTTAAAAACATTAATACACCAAAATACTAAATTACTTTTATGTTAGGTCTGACACATAGTTAGATTCACTTACCTGGCGGCGAAATTCGTTTGAAAAACTTGTTAACAATGTTCAGTATAACTTCTTAAAATCTTTTATTTTTGGTTTAAATTTACCCATCTCTAGTTTGAAAGACTATTTTTTTTAGTTACAGCAGGGAATATTTTTTTTCAGCCATGTGAGGTACTTATTCAATTTTTTGTTAATGTATGATATTCTTAATAATAATATTGAATGTTCTTATTTATTAAGTAAAATTTGTAATTGTGAATCACAACTATTTTATTAGAAATCCGATTTTATTTTAGTTCCATTTTATGAAAAAAAAAATGTTCCTATTTTTTTTCCCCAAGAACGCTTTTGTTATGTAATTTAATTTGTAGCGATGTCGTTTTTTTATGTTATGTTCTGCGATACGTGAACATTTTAAGATTAAATCTCTATACTATATATACTTTCAGACTAATATCTCATTATTTATAAAGGTAATATTAATATAATCAGCACCGTATTGATTTAAAAGAAGTATGTTCTATATTTAGTCAGATTACTATTTTATTTTGTATTGTGTTAAAGGACTTGCTCCGTAAAATAAATATAAAATATAAATAAACAAAATACATGTTTTTCTCTTCAAAGAACATCAATTGTTTTAGTCAATAATGGTCGGAAATATTTCAAAACTTCGTAGACATGCTTTCTTTACAAGTGATTAAATAAACAATTTTTGAGACCTAGAGTTCTAATTAAACCAGCTAATTTCTAATAAGTTGTACCTATTCTAAATTTGTTGCACTGCATCTTACAGTGAATTTCAACGGGTTTTGATATTGTATGTATAACGTATGTCTGCCTATAGATATACCAAATGGCTATTTGTACAACCTATAAAAAATATATACAACTATAAGTGCGGTTTTCACAGCACATAATATCACTATCTTATATATTGCGATATACGTGTTTTTTTTAACTTATTTTAATCGATAAATAGCACTTTAATTTCTAGGTTAAGTTATTATTAAGTATTCAAAGTTACAGCAAGTTTAAGTTTTGTGAATTTAAGCAAGCAAATTTAGTTTCACTAACATAATATGTGAATTTTGGACACTATAGTGACATTCTAATCATTCTATAAAATGGTAAAGTTTCACATAACTTGGCTGTGGGAACAATTTAAACATGTACCTAGATGATCTAACACATTTCATAAAACTTGTAGAATAAACACTTTTAATTTGTAGCACAGCAATGAAAATGCCACGAACAAATTTCATTTATATAGTTTACATATAAGTAAAAATGAATAATTCTTCGTTTTTCTTTTATAGTCACAGACTATTGGACCTTTTTCAATAAAACGTTTATTTATAGAGTTCTTGAACCTTGGGAATTGTTTTTTAGCTTAACTTAATCTAACCTTTTTCTGGGGTGGCTCACACTTGAATCTAGTTTTGACAAACGAAAATTAGTTATAAATTCTATTCTAACACTATAATAATTAGAAAAAATATATGAAAAAATAAATAAATATAAAATTAAGAACACGATTACAATGATTAGTTTTATAATAGTTTGAAACCACGATTTGATTTTTTAATTATGGACAAATTTTTGATGAAAAGACATATAAATGAATACCAATATTAACGATATTAGATTTAAGTTGGTTTTTAGCCATTCGTTGAATATGTCTCCAGTGTTTTATGTTTATATCAAAAATATGTCTTAAATTCAAAAATGAAAATTATAGGATTAACCATCGTAACTAATTTATGTATATATATATATATATATATATATATATATATATTAAATATATATAAATTTAAATTGGATCAAAACGAAAAACTATTAGAAATTACACGTCTTTCGTGTCTTTGTTAAAAACAGTTCAACACACTGCAGCTTATAGAAAATCTAATTGTCAATAAATTTCAAAATATTCTTAGAATTTGGGATGGCTGGATATTTATATAAAAATAAATAATATAGTCATTCAATCTCAAATCTAGTTCAAACATGTTACAAAGGATCCTAATATTAAGATTGATTGGGTAAGTATTTCTGTCAGTTATTTGTTGGCTGTTAACAATTTTAACTCCTCCTAAAAATATAAGAATAGTTGCGCTTATGATTCAACACAGAATCGATAATTATTGTTTAACAAATATTATTATTCTAGAATCTAGATAATTTTTATTTAACATATTTTATGTTAGTTATTATTTATTTTGTTATTTGTTTCTAAGTTCGTCGTCCGACATACTTATTTTTTCCAAACTGTTATTGCTGCTTGTATTAATATGTATATACCTATACACATACATATATATATATATTTTTTGTCACAACGGCTTAGTTAGTTTGTTACGATAACATTATCTGTTTTATTACACTCTTTATATCCAACGATTTACGTACATCATTCTCATGTGAAAAAGAAAAACTAAGGCTTTTTATATACTGTCCTAAAGTGTCCAGTCAACTTTAAATTTTTTATTTTTTTTCATATATTTTTTTGTATCATCGTTTATCCGCCGAACTATTATATTATATACTTAGGCCCATAATTTGTGATCTAAATCTCTGAATTTCAATCGTAAAATTGTATACTTTCAGATATTGTTCACGATTAATTTTAAATCACATTCGTTTTGGGGATCAAAATATCACACAAAAGAGTGGAAGATTAATTTACAAGTATAATTCTATTTGTAGTGATCTAACCAAATTCAATGACGTCAAGATTACTAATCGAACGGAGTCCAGTGTGTTAGAACTAACACTATATACTAATTAGAAAAAAAAAAATTAGAATTTTAAATTCAGTAGTAAAACATAAAACGAGATTTTGATTTTTTTCACGTGAAAAGTGAAGCGTGCGTAACAAAACAGGTGGTATCGTCATCTCGAACAGAATAGACTTATGTAGTAATGTGACAGCCAGAATACAGCGATAACAATTTGGGAAAGAATAAATATACAAATATGCCGGACGACGACCTCGTGTCGGTCACCGACCTTATTAGAAACAATGATAATAATAATTGATAGGACGAGGAGTTACATAATATTATGTATTGTCACAAAATAATTTAAATAATATTATTAATAATAATAATAATAATCTTATGCATACATGCCATAAGTATGTATAGCGAGTGTATTCTGCACTACAAAATAATACAAATCATAAATAATGTATTCATAGTTAATAAACTCGTATACATCAATGTAGCCATAAAACCAACAGTATTATAATTATTTTAAACAAGTTCTTTAATAAGTTATTGAAAAACATGGAAAAAATGTTTAGTATAATTTTCAAGTATTTTCCAGACCAATGAATATGTATAAAATAATATATTTAAACAACTTCTATTTTATTATATTTGTACTAAGTGATTCTTTTATGTATGAACCATTCTTTATTATTTTTAAAAAAACACAAAATTAAATGTTTTGAAAATATTTTTATAATATAATATTGTAAACGATAAAAAGACAAACGAGCTTGTAGTTTTTTATTAAAATCCCCAAAATTTACATATTATTTTGTAAAAAATGTCTCTATAATATGTATCTAAGATTTTAAAATGTAATACAATATTCTTCATTTGATTTTGTATCTATAAGAAAAAATAAAAATTTATCGAAAAGTTACATTTTTGATATTTTTGTTTGAAAAATGAAAAACCGTAGATACTTTTTTTTTTTTTTTTTTTTTATTTTTAAGAGATAATATACAATCTATACAATATAGCACAATAAGTATATGTGAAAAGAGTAGTTATACATGAATAGACTTGAATA